>LPNX011092989.1:0-11998 GCA_001517045.1 Pseudotsuga menziesii | reverse complement strand
AATAAATAGGAATATGAATAGATAGGAAGGTGAAAAGGCTGGTTCTCAACTGCCACATTGTAATGTATAAATAAATGTTTCAGCCATGAATAGAATTGAATTGGGAGTTATTACCAACAAAAAGTATGTAACTTGGAGGACTTTTAAGAAATGCTTTAAAAGAAAATTTTTGTCTAAGCAATATTACGAAGAAAGGGCTAAAGAATTTTACGATCTTAAGCTAGGTTCAATGTCTTTGAAGGAACTAAGTAGTAAATTTTTAAATTTATTACGATACATTATCGATGAAAATCCTAAGATACAGAGGTTTCTGAGATGTTTACCTCTTAGCTTCAAGGACAGAATTGAATGTGACAATTCAAAAACCCTTGAGGAAGCAATGAGGAAAGCTAATTTATGTTATGAACAAAGAAAAAATAAAAGAGAACGTGTACCTTACTAGAAGGGTAAAAAACAAATAATTTTGAACAAAACAGGAAAGGATTTAAGTCCAATAGAAATTTCGTAAATAATTCTCGAAACTATTCTAAGAATACTTACCAAGGAACAGACTTTAAAAGTAATACACAACGAAATTTTACAACAGCAAATAATATGGACATACCTAACAATCATGGTAAAAACAATGAACAAAGAGAACCTGTAGAATGTTGGGAATGTCAAGGACCTCATTATGAAAAGGATTGTCAAAACAGAAAGAGGAATTTCAGCAATGTGCATACAATATAGCAAAAAGCAATTGTTGGTGACGTAGTGAACGAGATTCCCAGGATTAATGCAGCTTTGGAGAATCGACAGGCTGAAAACCAAACATCTATTGTCACAGATAGAAGGTATGATAAAGAATAAACCCATATCTTTTTTGATAAACTCAGGTGCTAGTTTAAGCTGCGGCCATCACCTAGTAAAGCAGAAAGTTGTAACTTTCATTTTAAAAGGTTTGAAAAATCTTGGCTGGTTCAGTTAGCCACAAGAACCAAGAGAAAGGTAGTTAGCTATGTTGAATATTGTGAAGTGTTTATAATTCAATTCAAAACTCAAGTGAAATTAAATGTACTACCTCTAGGGTCATGATGTTTCAATAGGTATGGACTGGCTGGAAAAGCACAGAGTAGTTTTAAATTGCTTTGAGAAAACATTTACATGCTTAGATGAAAAATGAGAAACAGTTATCGTGAAAGGAATACCTATAAAAGTTTTTGTTAGACAGATTTCAGATTTGCAAATGAAAAATTATATACGTAAAGGTTATAAATTTTTTGTTGTGCATGTAAATGAATGACGAACACATGAATAAAGAAGATAAATTAAAATTTGATGATATACCAATTTTAAAATAATTTTCAGATATATTCCCGGAATAGAATCCAATATTACATTTGAAAAGAGAATTAGATTTTACTATTGAATTAATACCGGGAGTTGTATCCAATTCAAAGGCTCATTACCGGATGAACATCCTAGAACTTAGAGAATTAAAACTACAACTACAAGAGTTGATAGATAAGAATTACATAAGACCAAGTGTATCCCCTTGGGGAGCACCTGTCTTATTTGCTAAAAAGAAAGACGGTACTTTATGTTTATGTATAGATTATCGTCAATTAAACAAGATGACAATTAAAAAACAGATATCCATTTCCCCGTATAGATGATCTGTTGGATCAAATACGTGGAGCAACAATATTCTCAAAAATAGGCTTGAGATCTGGATATCATCAAGTCAGAATTAAAGATGAAGATATATTTAAAATTGCATTCAGAACCCATTACAAGCATTATGAGTTTGTAGTTATGCCATTTGGGCTAGCGAATTCTCCAGCATCTTTTATGTGTTTAATGAACAATGTCTTAAGTAAGTATTTGGATAAATTCGTAACGTTGTCTTCATAGATGACATACTAATTTATTCAAAAACCAAAGAAGAACATGATGAACATCTACATATAATATTACAACTTCTTAGAGAACACAAATTGTATGCTAAATTCCATAAATGTGAATTCTTTAAGTATAAAATACCGTATCTAGGCCATGTGATATCCAAGGAAGGGATATCAGTGAATCCTGAAAAGATAAGAGAAATAATGAAATGGCATGTTCCTAAGGATGTATCGGATGTACGATCACTCATGGAAATTACAGGTTATTATCGAAAATTCATAAAAGGATTTTCGAAGATCGTGAATCCCATAACATCCTTACAGAAAAAGGGAAAAATATTTGAATAGGATTTAAAGTGTGAAAAAATATTTAATAAGTTAAAAGAATTATTAACCACTGCACCTATCTTAAAACTAACATATCCAAATAAGGACTTTGTTGTATGCACTTATGCATGCAATGAGGGATTAAGTGGAGTACTAACGCAAGAGGGTCATGTAATAGGATGAGTCAAGAAAGTTAAAAATACATGAAAAGAATTATGCTACCTACGATTTAGAGTCGGTTACTATAATACATGCTTTAAAAATGTGGAGGCAACATTTAATCGGTAGAAGATTTTTATTAATGTTTGATAACATAAGTGTGAAATACTTGTTTGATCAACAAAATATGAACGCAAGGCAAGCAAGATGGTTAGTTTTTCTTAGCGAATATGATTTCGAGATTAAACATATAAAACAAAAAGAGAATAAGGCGGTTGATGCCTTGAGAAAAATTGCAAATCTAGATTTTATAGTCATTTTTAGCAGCTATAAAACAGAATTGGACAATAAGTTAGAAGATGGAGTAAAATTGGATAAGGATTATCAAAATTTAAGAGAAAAAATTACAGAAAATGAATTTGAAAATATAAAAACAGTTTTTGGTTTGAATGAAAAAGGTTTAATGTTGTATAAATATTAATTTTTCACAGTGGTCTAGGAACTGAAAAACACAGTCTCACAAATAACTCAGACAAATATGCATAAAATTGGCAAAATGGTGTTGCAATGGAAGTAGCAGCTCTGCATAATCAAATAAAAGAATGATTATACAATACAATGATCATGCCAGATGCATGAATGCCAAGACAATTTGAATTCCCAATGAGGTCACTCGAATTGAATGAGTGAGTCTAGCTTAACTGAATGTAAGCCACAGTGAATACTCAAGTTAACCACTGATCAAAACCCTAATTGACTCAACTGAGTCCTAACTGAAGTCGGAATGCGATAAATGACTCAGTCTAACTGAAAGTAGCTCAGACACATGTCACTGTAAGCCAACAAACAAGTGGTAGCGCATCAATAACTCCAATGAACCCCGATGAGGTTAACTGAAATGTAACTGACCATCAGAAGTGGTTGGAGGCGCCCCTGTTGACTCCTATTCATTAAATAATCAATTTAATGAAAGGAGGTGTCTTCACTGCTCTGTTTAACTGATTGTAACCATCAGTTATCAATTAAGTACATTTATGACACTCAGACCACCCCTTGAGTGCTCCAATTAGCCTCCTCGAATGAAGAAGAAGGCTTAGTTATCCTCCTTCACTGAAGGTAGGCGTGGGTGTGCTCATGTTGATGTCATACAGTGCTCCTCCAATGTCAATTAAGTCAATAAAACTTAGGATAGTGGTTTTAAATAGGCCAAATTAACCAAAATGAGTGTGTATGGTGGTAAATGTCTCCAACACCCCCCCTTAAGCTATACTCAAGAGAAGTAGAAAACATAAAGTGCATAAGAATGTTAGGGCCTCGGCAATAAAGACCATAGGTCACCCTGTACAATACCGAAACTCAAACAATGCTCAAAACAAACTAAGTGAGGAAAAGAGGGAAAACCCAGTGGAAAAAACCCCCCCTCAAGCTGGACATTGAAAGTAGTCAGATCGCCCTGATAAACTCACCCCCAACAGTGAACGGAGGTAAGTGAACTTATTTTCTGAAAAGCTCTTGGTGAAGATGTCTGCAATCTGCTCGTCAATCAGGCAGTGTTGCAAAATGATGATCCTATCATGCACTAGCTCCCTGATATAGTGCATGTGTATCTCTACATGCTTGGTCCTCTGCCTGGTAACTGGATCTGTGGATATCTTAATAGCACTTTGATTATCACAAAAGAGGATGGTGGACAAAGTACTACCAAGATCAAACTCTAAAAGAATTCCTTGCAACCAAACAGCTTTGATGTAAGCATTCACCGCTCCTCGATACTCGGCCTCTGTTGAAGACAATGCCATGGCGGCCTGATTTTTGCTAGACCAGCAAATGGGGCCACCACAAAACATGAAGATATATCCAGAAATAGATTTCCAATCAATAGAATCACCCGCCCAATCGAAATCTGTGTATCCAACCAGCTCTAGCTCGGAGTCTGTGGCATAGTGAATGTCGTAGGTCCTGGTTCCCTGAATGTACTGGAGGATCCTCTTGGCTACCTTCCAATGAATATCATGGGGTTGTTGCATGTATCTTGATACAGCATTCACGGCATAATAGATATCAGGCCGAGAATGATTCAAGTACAATAAGCTACCAATCAACTGTCGATAAATAGTGCGATCCATGGGAGGTTTGTTTTTTCCTTCTTCAAGGCTGATCCCTGAGAGGCAAGGGAATGGAACAGCTCTACATTCAGCCATGTTAAACTTGACTAACATATCTGATATGTATTTGTACTAAGTGACCATTATCCCATCAGAATTTTGCTCAATTTCGAGCCCCAAAAATTGTTTTAAGAGCCCCAAATCGCTCATTTCAAATGCATTGTGGAGAGCAGTTTTGATGACTGAAATAGAAGCAACTGTGCTACCTGTGATCAGTAATTCATCAACATATAAAAAAATAATAATCAAATGACCATCATACTTCTGTATATACACATTTGGATCTGATTTACACCTTTGGAAGTTTTGCAAGAGAAAGAAGGTATCCATTTTGGAATAGCACTCTTGGGGCCTGTTTTAATCCGTATAGTGACTTTTTTAGCTTGCAAACCAAAGATGGATCAGAAATGTAGCCCTTAGGCTGCTTCATGTATATATCCTCATAAATATCGCTATGCAGAAAGGCTAACTTAACATCCATATGATGCACTTCCCAATGCTTAGATGCTGAAATTGTCAAAACTAGGCATACGGAGTCCATTTTTGCAACCGGTGCAAAAGTCTCATGGAAGTATACACCTTGGACCTGGGAGAAACCTTTTGCCACCAGCCTTACCTTATATTTCCAGGTTCTTCCATCTACATCAACCTTATTCCAAAACACCCACTTGCATTGAACCAATTTCCTTCCCGAAGAAAGAGAAACTAGCTCCCAAGTAGTGTTTTTCTGAAGAGAATTCATCTCTTCATCCATGGCATCTTGCCATCTCGGATCCTTCCAAGCATGGTAGTAGGACTTTGGGTCTGAACTTATCATCAAATAACAAGATTCGGACATCAAATAATCAGGACAAGAAAGCACAATACCTGCTCTTTTGAAATCAGACCGGGTTCTCCTTAGATCATCCGAATTTCCAATGTTATCTCCTGCGGAGAAGAGTGTCTGTCGGACCCATGTTGGGAGATGATTTTGTACTTCAGGTTTTGATTCAGCATCTGATGTTTATTGTATACTGATATCAAAAATCAGAGGATCCAAATCAGATTCATCACCCCCAATTTCATCATCCAAATATTCAGTAGAATATGCTCATCGAACTTGACACTCATTTCGATGATGATCTGTTTTGTTTTGATATCTAGCAGCTTGAAACCTTTTGATTCATTAGGATACCCAATAAACAGACATTCTATGTTTTGCGGTTGCAAAGCCCTCATTTTATCAAGTTGAATTTGTGCCCATGCAGTGGACCCAAACACCCGCAGATTTGACACATCCAGCTTGTGTCTGAAGTATGATTCGAAATGGGTCTTCCCTTTTACGGATGAGTGTGACACTCTGTTCTGAATATATGTTGCAGCATGCATAGCTTCAGCCCACAAATTTGCAGCCAACTTCTTTGATTCCAACATAAAGGTGGTCATCTCCTTGAGAGACTGATTCTTCCTCTTCGTTACACCGTTCTGCTGAGGAGTGTAGGGAACTGAATGTTGGACCTGAATACAACTTTGGGAACATATGTGCAGCAACTCATTACTGACATGCTACCCACCATTATCATATCTCAAGATCTTGATCTTTTGGCCAGATGCATTCTCAATCAAGGCCTTTAAATCAATGAATTTTTCACAGACTTCAAACTTCTTTTTGATAAAGAAAACCCATGTGTACCTAGAAAAATCATCAATAAAAGTCAGAACATACCTTGATCTATTCATAGATGTGATAGGCATGGAACCGCTAATATCAGAATGTATCAGTCCCAAGATGCATGATTCTCGACTTGCCTTCCCCCGATCGAACTTATGCTCAGGGTGCTTTCCAACAACACAGCCTTAGCAAATTCCAGTGGTTGCCTTGATGACCGGGAGGCCTTCAACCATAGAATTCTTTTGTAATTGCTGCAAGTATTTGAAGTTGAGATGGCCAAACCTCTCATGCCACAGTATACTAACTTCATTTCCATGAGTCAGCAATGCGGTGGGATTTGAATCCGCCACAAAATGGGAGAACTCATAGGCTTTTGCATGATGGTTTGCAATGCCTTTTGCTACAAGTTTCCCGGATGCAAGTTCTCTGATCTCTACATCATTCGAGCTGAAGGATACTCTCTTGGGCACTCCCGTATGTGTCATTTGATAAACACTAAGGAGGTTTGATGCCAGAGATGGTACATACAAAACATTTGAAAAATAGTCATTCTCAAGATCTACAGTATCTTGTCCTTCGAAAATGATGGTGGAGTCATCTCCCATGTAGATGGGAATGGATTCACTAGTCTCCAAAGATGAGAAGGAGTCTCTTTCAGCCATCATGTGGTTCTAAACTCTAGAATCTATCAAGAGTACTTTGGACTTTGAAGTGCCTGCTATGAGGGCATGACCTCTTTCATGCTATGGTTCCCGATCTTTCTGATCTCTCCTCCAAAAAATTTCTGGAAGATTGATGTGATTTCTCTTAAGGAGAGAGGTAGGTTCATCAAGTTTATTTTTCATGCAAGCATGTTCAGGGTGGAAGCCCTTCCCACAGTATGAACGCTTGACTCTTTTCTTTCCATGATGCCATTTTCCTTAGTTCTTCTTTGAGCCGAAAGACTCTTCATGCTGTTGGTTTTCAACTTTAGGCTTAGGAGCTTCGAATTTGGTTTTTGGGTTCTTTTGCTACTTTACCCTTCAGATCTTTGGGCCCCGAGACATGGAGGACTTGATCACGGGAGGATCTAATGATCCCTATCTGGACAAGTTTATCATGTTCACTTGTTAGAGACTCAATGAAGGCATTGAGTGAATGCATCTTCCATCCAGGGATTGTGAGCTTCCCCGCACGGAATGTAGAGACAAACACTGAATAATCAGCTCCAAGTTTGGAGAGTATGGCGAGGATGAGTTGATCATCCTCCTCCTTCACTTTATATTACTTCAACAGTAAGACAATGTGCTTGAACTTTGTGAAAAAATCATTCAAGGTCTCAAAATTGGAAAGCTGGAAAGACATCAACTCATTCTCAAGCTGGTATACTCTCAAATCATCCTGCTTTCCATACAGGGTTTCCAATTTGTCCCAGGTTTTCTTTGGAGTCTTCAACCCCAAGAGATGGAAAAGAAGATCCTGGGAAATAGAGAGGCACAAGAATCCGAATGCTTCATCTTTCTTGTTCAAGAATCTAGATTTGTCTATCACAGAAGCAAGCTTTTCTTCAGTGTCCATAGTGACCCTATAGAGTCCTCTGGCACGTAGTTGGATCTCCATGTCTCATTTCCATGAGTGGAAATTGAACGGAGTCAAGAGTTCTACGGAAGAAGCCATCTGAAATTGCTGGAGCGAATGCTTTCACCTGTTAAAAACCTGCAAATCACAACAAAAGGGGAACCGTAAGGTCGGACAGCCTGCACATTTTAGGCTTTCATCACACCCAGCATAGTTTATTAAGCAACCTTGACCAACAATTTCCTTACTTGGGGTATTAAGTGGTAAGCCTTGGCTTCTGGTGCAATGCTGGAATTTTTGAGCTTTTCTCAATTTTTCATACAAGATCTGTCAAAACCCTTGTTTTTGAGAGATCTAAGCTTCGTCCCGCCGTGAGCTCTATTACCATATTAATTTTTCCCAGTGGTCTAAGAACTGAAAATGCAACCTCACAAAGAATTCAGACAAATATGCATAAAATTGGCAAAATGGTGCTGCAATGGAAGTAGCAGCTCTGTATAATAAAATGAAAGAATGATGATACAATACAATGATCATGTTAGATGCATGAATGCCAAGACAATTTGAATTCCCAAAGAGATCATTCGAATTGAATGAGTGAGTCTAGCTTAACTAAATGTAAGCCACAGTGAACACTCAAGTTAACCACTGATCAAAACCCTAATTGACTCAACTGAATCCTAACTGAAGTCGGAGTGCAATAAATGACTAATTCTAACTGAAAGTAGCTTAGACACATGTCACTGCAAGCCAACCAACAAGTGGTAGCGCATCAATGACTCTAATGAACCCCGATGAGGTTAACTGAAGTGCAACTGACCATCAAAAGTGGTTGGAGGCGCCCATGTTGACTCCAGTTCATTAAACAATCATTAAATGATCAATTTAATGAAAGGAGGCGCCTTCACTGCTCTGTTTAACTGATTGTAACCATCAGTTATGAATTAAGAGCATTTATGACACTCAGATCACCCCCGAAGTGCTCCAGTTAGCCTCCCCAAATGAAGGAGAAGGTTTAGTTAGCCTCCTTGACTGAAGGTAAGCGTGGGTGTGCTCATACTGATGTTATACAGTGCTCCTCTTATGTCAATTAAGTTAATAAAACTTAGGATAGTGGTTTAACTAAGCCAAATTGACCAAAATGAGTATATGGTGGTAAATGTCTCCAACAATAAAAACATATTATATGTACCCAATGTACCAGAAATGAAATTGCTAATCTTAAATGAAGTACATAAGAATCATTACTTAGGACATCCTGGTTACCAAAAGATGATAACAATGTTAAGAAAATATTATTATGTCCCAATATAAAAAATGAAGTGACTGAATGTATAACAAGGTGTATATAATGCCAGCAGGTTAAAGTTGAGCATCGACACCCAACAGGTCTTTTGCAACAATTACCAATCCCAAATTGGAAATGGGATATTATCAGCCTTGATTTCATAACATGACTGCCTAAAAATAAAAAATAAAATGATTCTAGGATGGTAGTGGTAGACAAACTTAGCAAGGCAGCTCATTTTATACCTATTAAAACTACTTATAAGGCTGCTAATATTGCTGATATTTTTATGAAGGAAATCTTTTGTTTGCATGGAATTCCTAAGATGATAATTTATAATATGGATCCTAAGTTTACTGGTAATTTCTGGAAGTCATTGTTTAAAGGATTGGACACTAAGTTAAATTTTAGTACTGCTTATCATCCACAAACAGATGGACAAACAGAAATAGTAAATCAAGTTTTAGAAGATATGTTATGCATGTATGTTAGGGATCATCCAAAGAAATGGGAAGAATATCTGTACTTAGCCGAGTTTGCTTATAATAATCATTATCAAGCTTCAGCTAAACTTAGTCCTTTTGAAATACTGTATGGTAGGAAATGTAATACTCTCATTTCATGGAGTAATCCAGTTGATATATTAATGTTAGGACCTGACTTGTTAAAAGAAATGGAACTAAGAATGAAACATATACAAAGCAATCTGAAAATTGCACAGGACAGAGAAAAGAGCCATGCAAAAGAGCCATGCAGACCTTAAAAGAACTAAAAAATAATTCCGAGTAGGTGAGCATGTTTTTGTCAAGGTAAAACCTAGAAAAAAAAAACTCATTTAAGTTGAGGAGTTGTGCTAAATTAGCACCCAAGTATTGTGGACCATTTGAGATATTGTCAAGAGTTGGACCAATGGATGATCAGTTAGCTTTCCCACCTAATCTCAAAATACATAGCCTATTTCATATTTCTATATTGAAAAAGTATGTGCATGATGCGACTCATGTAATCGATTGCAATGTTATTCAGGTAGAACTACAAGGATATTTCTAGGAAGAACCGGATTGTATCCTCAACAACAGAAAAAAATTTCTCGAGAATCGCACCATTAGACAAGTAAAGGTGCAATGGAAGCACCTTAGTCTAGATGAAGCAACTTGTGAATTGGATAGTCATATGCAGGAGGCATATACAATTTTGTTCCAGGAAGACTCGGATGATACTTAAGCAACATCGAGGACGATGTTGAACTTAAGAGGGGGTGTTTGTAACTCACCTAGAACTAAAAAACATTTTATTTTTTGTGAAAAGACATTACTTTAAAAGTTATTGTAAAGTTTTGTGTTGTTGACCAAGGACGATCAAAGATGATTGTAATTGAATATTTTATTATTAAATAATTAAAAGAATAGACACATATCCAAATAATACTATTGAAGATTATTCATTGACCCACTAGGAAGATTGATTTGGTGTAAAAGGAAAAAATGACAAATGACAGCAACAACATTCACTTTCTAGTTGTTGCAGGAGGCAACTTCCCTATAATTGTGATCATGTTCCCAAGAAAGGAGGAACTAAGCAAGTGGCTCATTTAATTGCAAAACTAACCCAAAGACCTAGGCAAGCTTATATACTATCAAATGAGCAGGAGGCTCACTACATTCTAGATATTAGAACTTGTGGATTTACTAGAAACTGAAAATTTAGGCACACAAGAGGAAATTCGATGAGGGGAAAGCTAGAGTGAATTGCTAAAAAATTTCACTGCAAGTGTGACTGCTAAGTTATAGAGAGTACTGAATAGGCTTCTACACGGCATCTTCATCCTAGTGGTTCAGTTAACAAGCTCGGGGATTATAAATCAAGTGATCTTGGCTTCTTTCAAAAGATGGTTGGGAGGAACGATCTTCTTTGTATTTTTGTCCACTTCAAAAGTTAATAAGTTTTATAATGATACCGGTTATTTATCTTTCATTCATTTTCTGTTTAATTCTGAAGGATTTATGTATGATGAAAGCTTCCATAACTATTTATTGTTTCCGATATATAAGTTATCAATTAATGGATTTTACTGTATAAATAGTTTTCATAGTCAAATTTATAGATTATCCTTATTACTATTTATGCACAATATCATATATAGTTTCATATAGTATTACGTGTTATACATAGATAATGAACAGTTAGTATTCCTCTACTTCTTCTTTTAAAACCCTTGTTGATTTAACCTAAAAGTTAAAATAGTGCTATCATCGTTTTCACCGAACAATAAATCAATTTTACAGTTAGAGTTTAATATTCATTTTAATAAATTATATATATTATTCAGTATCAATATCATACAGCCGAAAGGTTTATGTTTTATAATTACTCAAGTATTACTATCATACAACCAAAAGGCTTTATTTTGGTATTTTACTCAGTATCAAACTCACACAATCGAAAGGCTCAAGGTCTTCATTTTTTTCACCCAGATTACAACTTGCTTACAGCCGAGAGGCTTATCTTCTTTTACAAAAACGATTTAGAGTAAACACACATTTTTAACAAATTAAAAGAATCGATAGAACTATAAAAACAAACAATTATCTCCTTTATAAACTCTGCATAATTATAGGGTTTTATTTAAAGTATAAAAAATAAACACTAAATAATTTACTATTTAAAAATGTTTGACAGATCAAGTTCAAGCCCTGTAAGGATTTTTACCAAGTAATCTTAATAACTAGAACTTACAATGAAAACAACCTAAAAAAAAGCAAATAATGGGTCGTAACATTTTTCCAGCGCGTCATCTTTTAACAAAGGTATAAACACAGTAAACATAACCAAGCAACAAATCCATTTTCCACCTAACATTAAACAATTATTGCATAAGACAATATCAAGGAAAAATACTACTAGATGATAAAATGAAGTCAGCGTATGCAAAAATAAAAAACAAAGTTCCTAGCATATAGGCCATTGC
>LPNX011092976.1:104216-126546 GCA_001517045.1 Pseudotsuga menziesii | reverse complement strand
TTGCATACGAGTTCATACATTTATTTTAAATTTGGAATCATTAGAGAAATCAAATTATATTTATAAGAAAAATTAATCAAATTTATATTTATAAAAAAATTGTCGCGTTTTGGTTTGCTCTGTTAGATTATTTCTATCCTTCATTTGTTAGACCTACCAAATGATAGCTATTAGCAAGAACCGAGCTGTGTGTTTTCATTGTATAGGTCATGAGCAAGTAGAGGAAGACACACTAATTAGTCAGAATGGGCAATTTGTGTTTACAATGGAAGCCTTGATAGCTGCTACGGGTAATTTTCATGATAATAACAAACTTGGAGAAGGTGGATTTGGCGCTGTATACAAGGTAACATTAGGCTAAGATAGCTTCTACAACCAAATAGAATATATTGCTCTGTCCGCACCCTTGACATAATCTTCATACACACGTTTTTGTCTGAATGTTTCAGGGAACTACTAAAGATGGATTAGAAATAGCTGTCAAGAAGCTGTCCTTAAAATCTNGTCCGCACCCTTGACATAATCTTCATACACACGTTTTTGTCTGAATGTTTCAGGGAACTACTAAAGATGGATTAGAAATAGCTGTCAAGAAGCTGTCCTTAGAATCTCGGCAAGGAAAGAAAGAATTTCTGAATGAAGTTGAACTTGTGGCCAAAATTCAACATAGAAATCTTGTGAACCTACTAGGCTGTTGTGCAGACGGAGCAGAAAGATTGCTTGTATATGAGTACTTACAGAATAAAAGCCTGGATAAATTCCTGTTCGGTGAGTCACTTCCATTTTATTTTGTATATCTATAACATATTTATTTGGGTTATGATAATTAGTTAGTGTCCTTCATCAATGGATACAGACCCAAGCAAAAGCCAACAGCTTGATTGGCAGAAGCGCTACAACATTATGGTGGGAGTAGCTCGTGGGCTTCTCTATCTGCACGAGGATTCTCAACTGCGGATTATTCATCGGGATATTAAAGCAGGCAATATTTTGTTGGACGAGAGACTGAATCCTAAGATTGCAGATTTCGGCCTAGCAAGACTTTTTCCTGAAGATGAGACTCACGTCAGCACAAGAGTCGCTGGAACTTAGTAAGATTTGAAAACAATCATCACTCACATACACACTGTCAAAAGCGATTAACAGTTAGGGATGCATATGTTGTACCGTATGCTGATTTGATTTGATTTGATTTCAAGAGGATTGACAGTATTGTAATTTTTATTATATGACAATTGTGCTTTGGGGATTTACCTTCTCGGCTATGGTTTAATTGTCTAGGATCCAGCACTAAGCTTTCATTTTCAAGAAACTTTCAATTTATCATTCCTCAGTTTTCCCTTACTATATAGTGTAATTAAAAGAAACTTTCAATTTATCATTCCTCAGTTTTCCCTGACTATATAGTGTAATTTGGATATGCAGCGGCTATATGGCACCAGAGTATGGTATGCAGGGGCAATTATCTGTAAAAGCTGATGTCTACAGCTTTGGCGTTCTTCTGCTGGAACTTATTACTGGAAGAAAGAACACGGATTATAGTTTGTTACCTGAAATGCAGATGCTTTTAGGATGGGTGAGATACTCTGATACTGTTCTCATTGTCTTTGCAAATAAGCCTATCTGTGTTATCCAAGCCATGTTATTTAGTTCGAACTATAAACCGTTTATTGAAGTATGAATTTTGGGGTTTCACTATTGATCTATTTTGATATGAATTCGTTAATAAAGATTCTGCATTCGTTGACGATATAATTGAATTTCGTTCGATCTTACGTATCTCTCAGTGCTGTATATATTAAATATCAAAACGACGATCCGTTGTAAACTTTTGATAATGCAGGCCTGGAGATTATACGAACAAGGAAATGTTGTGCAGATAATTGATCCAACAATAACTGAAGCCTGCGACGAGGAGCAAGCCTTGCGATGCATTCACGTTGGTCTTTTGTGTACACAAGCGGACCCATCACTTCGTCCGTTAATGTCTGCCATAACTTTGATGCTTTCATCTCATTCCGTGACATTACCGAATCCCACAAAGCCTGCTTTTGTGAGTTCTCATGCTTCCAAAAATGGCAAGTCCACCAGTTTTGGGTCAAAGTTGTCACATGCCTATTCGACCACATCTTCTTCTGTATCATCTGCTTCATCCCAGGCTCCTATCGTGGCTCCTCCATCTAACGCCACTGCTTCCATTACAGAATTGTCACCCAGATAATACATCTAAAACGTTTGTTTCTGCATTTCTAAATATGGCAGATGCCCTTGTAGTAACAATGATTGTGTAATATACTCTTTATGAATGCCTCTAACTATGCGATGTTTTTGGCTTAATTTGAAAAGAAAATCAATTGAATTTTAGGAAGAAAAAAATAATGATTTGGCTGGTCCAAAATGTTGGGTAGTTAGACAACTCGATAATGGACTTAAGATCTAAATGTCATACTGAAGTTTCGGATAATCATGGCTTTTTGCACATTCTACAGTGGAGATTTAAAGTTGAATTTTCAAAGTATTAAGCCATCCATATTACCAACCACATCCTTGGAAAGTCTATCAACGAATAAGATTAAAGAAATATCATATATTCTTGGTAGTCTCCACTTATGGAGGGCTCAAACTGAACGGGGTTAATATTGCTACAGGTTTTATTATTCTTGAAAGCCTGGGATGGCACCAGCTGGAGGTGGGTGTAACAAATCCATGGGTGGTGAAATGAAACCAATGACTATTTTCTAATCCTCCCTCCCACCACATATGGAGCCATTTCTAATCCAACCTCCCGTCACCTCCACAGTGGAATCGTTTAAGTGTTATTGAATTGTTTTAGTGTGAAGCGATCCATAGAGTTGTTAATTGAATCGTTTAAGTACTTCCATATATCTATTCATATCTTCCTTCATGCAACCTCCCATGGAGAGCTTCCTTGCAGCCGGAGCGATGACTATAGATTCGTAAAATCAAACACCCTAAAGGTCGATAGTAAAAGCGACACTGCATAAGAAAGAACTTTGATGGCCAAGGCCTCTGTCTATTCATAATTGTTACTAATAGAATTATCAAATATAAGGAGTCAAATCCCCAATTTTAACTTCAATAGCATTGAGAGTGTAGAAATCTATGTTGCTGTGCAGGTTAGGGTTTTCTAGTTTGTTCACAGATTAGAGTAAGTTCAACTTTTTTCACATCACAAATTTTATGACCGTCCCTAGTTCTTCTTTCTGTTCGAGAGACATGTAGACTAATAAGAGCTTATGATCAGAATAATTGTGATCAACAGATGATATTTAGACTGTTTTGGGGTGACTAGTGGTCATATCATGGACTTATGTTGCGTGAATTATGTATTGGTGATAGTTATTGTGCACAACTATATCGACTATCAAACTCTTTAAGAATCATTAGCTATAAGGTATAATTGCATCCTTAGATCCTAAATAGATCAAATTCGATAATGTTCTTAGATCCTAAATTTGATTGCTATCACCAACTTACTATTGACAATAAACAAAACTCATATTCTATGTAATTTCAACTGTGCCAAAAGTGTGGAACTACTTAACATGGTCATTATTTGGTTTTATATTTTGTCATTGCTCTTTTACCTATATTTTTTCTTAGAGAGACGCTCATTGCAATTTGCCATTGTCACAATCATCGTTTTAGAGACATATTATGCTCTAATGCAAAAGATTTAAGGGTTATAGTACATCAACATCTAGGGTTTATTGTACATTGTGATTAATTTTGAAAAATCTATTTTTGGTTTGTCACTGGGATTGAGATTGGGTAGGGATATAGGTTGACAATGGAGAAAACAAGATTTAATCCACCAAAGCATGTTATACTAGTCAAACAGGTGATTTGCTTAGGGATATAGGTTGACAATGGAGAAAACAAGATTTAATCCACCAAAGCATGTTATACCAGTCAAACACGTAATTTGCTTACATATGCCCACGAGATTGATCAGTTTTTTGTATATGAATTATAAAAGCCCATTTTGGGGCTTTGCAAACTTTGAACAATTTAAATGGGCCAATTCAATACCTTCAATCTACTAAATTGACATATATATTTGGTTACAACTTACAAGTGTGATCACTGCATTTTTCCTAATTTAAATCATAATGGTTTGGAATTATTAAAATTTATATCAAGCTTCTTGGGAGAAGCTCTATTTTAACTCTGATCTCTATGTACTTTATAAATCCAATTTCGAAACCATTTTACAAATACATATGTTTGTCAAATATTTTCCTATCATGCCATAAAGAGGAAAACCAAAAAAATAATAATCAATTGATACAAATGATTGTAAGAAATATCTACATGAAATTAAAAATATCCATATTTAAAATAAGAACATGATTTCAAAAAATAACTACAAAATGATATTTAAAGATGGTATTTTAAAATGGCTATAAAATATTCGAAAATTGATCCAAAATTATGTCACAAGATGATATTCAAAAATGGCTACAGAATATGTATATTTAATATAAGGGTTTATGCATAACCATGAGCTCTTTTAAGGACACTTTAGTTGCCACATAAATATGAAAAAATTGGAAACCTATATGCAAAAAGACAAAATATAGGAAATCGAATAAGCTTTCATAATATATCAATTTTACTTTTGAAACTTTGTGCACTTGTTTCTAAAATCCATTTTTTTTTTAATTTCAACAAAATATAACATATATGTTTGTGTGCGTGCAACACTATATACTAAATGGTGGTATTTTTGCATAGAATTATGTACATATGTATAGGACATCTTGTTTTAGTGCAACAATATTTTTCCAAAATGATTCATGATGTTTTCATTTTTCAACAATTTATTGGAATCAGAAAACCCTGAAAAAGGATGTTGTGTGCGTGTGCATCTCATTAGGATGTTGTGTGCGTGTTGTATTTAGGAATCATGAGATATGTCACTTCAAAATTTAATAAAAAAATAGAAAAAAATTATAAACATTTATATGAAAAACTATATATTTAGAATTTGTAGAATCAACTATACAAATTTGGGTAATTTTATATAAGGTTGTTGTGTTTTGCATAGTCAAAAACGTTGATGAAATCAATCTACTAGAGATAGCTTTGGAGGAAAGCTAATAGGTCTAGTTTTTCTATTCTAGCCAATAGGTTTGTTAGTCCAAACCTGATTCCAAACTAGTCACTCCCACCAAAATTTAAAATTTAAATAACATATGTGTTATGAAACACATATGTGATATCTAGTATGGGTGAGCGCGCAAAGTTGAGGGACCTTTTAGATGCAATGGTAGATTCAAGAAACTCATTCAAGTTCTATAAAGGATAATTGATCCCAAGGAATCCTAACCCTACCAAACCTAGTCCCAAGCTTGCCACGGTGAAGGCCAAGTATGATAGTTAAACAAAACGTGTATGGATTATGTAGTCATGAAACGTGTATGGGTTATGTAGTACTAAATGCGTACGTGTTTTGTAAAACATGTTTTATGCCCCAAAACGGGTCACGCCCTTCATTTTCTCCACGATAACAACATAGCAGTGATTTCGGGCGACGAAACAATTATTGGTTAATGCGTTTTAAGAGACTAGAGCTTGGATCTTCCACCTTCAACATCAATCTCCTTCAACGGCAGGTATCTACATCACATTTCATCCTTCTAATTTCTCTATTTTCAGTAATTTGTATGCCCTAAAATGAATTGAAACCATATTTTTTTTTTAATTTGTATGCCCTAAAAGAAATTTAAACCATAACTCTAGCCATTTATATGCCCAAAGGAAATTAAAACCCAACTTACTAATTAAAATCAAATCAAAGTTCACTAGATGCATATATATTCATGAGCACCTTTATGAATCCAAACCAATATTCACAAATATGCAAAGTTTCTCATGTATATAGCAAGGTTGCATACAACTAAAAAAAAAAACAAGTAGAATTCATATCTTCCCCAAAAACAAAAACAAAGACGCTAAATGGCCTATAGAGTCCAAAAAAATCCATGCCACAACAAATAATAACATATCAAAATCCTTCCCAATACTGGAATTTTATTCATCAATGGGACTGTTTAACCCTCCTATGGGCTCTAGCCCTTACCTCTACCCGGAATATTGAAGTTGATCCTCCAAGGACATTAGTCAACACCTTATAGTTTTGATGAAACTAGGCTAATCTGAATGTTAAAATAAGGTAGAGAAGCTTCCCAAGCTTAATAAAGATTTTCACTTGAGTGAAGGGTACATTTTGGTTAAGGTCAAGATAGAGGATTTCAACAATAGGCTCTACCAACATCAAGATACATAGAGAGGTTGATGTGTTTGATTACATGACAATCTAATACTATCATACATGACAGAATCCAGTGGAAGCATTGCAATCCCAAGAGCTTGAAAACTGTTACTTATGTTGAATTATAGATCCCAAACCACTATCCACAAATATGCAAAGTTTCTCATGTGTATATAGAAAGAGTGCATACAACTAAAACAACATCAAGTGGGATCCATATATGCCCCAAATTACATATACACAATGATGCTAAATGTCCTATAGAGTCCAAAAAAATTTACGCTACAACAAATAATTACATATATCAAAATCCTTGCCTATATTGGGATTTTATTCATCAATAGCACCATGTACCCCCTCCTTTAGGATCTAGCCCTTGCCTCTACCTGGAATCTTGGAGTTGGTCCTCCAAAGCCATTAGTCAACACCCTACAATTTTGATGAAAGTTCATAATCCAAGCCTTTAAATAAGGTAGGTAAGCTTCTCAATCAATATATACACATAGGACATTTAATGTGTGTATCTAGTAATTGAAATTAATACACATATACGACATAAATTTAGGATGAAAACATGCTAAATTTGTATTCTTTAGTGTAAAATTTGTTCAACTTTAAATTTTAAATAGTTCATGTTGTTATTTGTTGTACACTAGTTTTACATTTTTCATTGCTCAGAGATGTCATTATATCATGTGTATTTTTCTAATGATATTTCTTTTGTATTTATGATTGCAATGGATATTATGGATCAAAATGCATAGATAATGAGAGATATTGGTGCGGATTGGAGTGGTGGAGATGAAATCTGCCACTCCCTGGCAGTATCATTAAATGTTATTGTATACATTATCAGCTACTCAAACGATGCGTTGTACAACATAGCATCATATAAAGAAAGAAAACGACAAGAATATGTCGATGGCTTGAGTTACAACGATGTGAAAAAACTAAAAATCACCAAAGAGAAAATATATTCACTTTTTAGAGTGCCTAGGACAAATGTCATTCCAGACATTGGCATAGCACATATTTCAATTGAGTGGTGCAGTTCTTAACCAATTACGATAGATGGTATATGGTTTTTGACATTCCCCTACACAACAACAAGGAAGTACCGCTATACTTCCTTTAGAAACTTTGTGTTGAGTTAGTGATGGGAAAACTTGTCAACTATTTTGATATGTTGTAGTTCGAGGGCGCTAGTATGGGGATGCCCCAACATCGTCCCAATGCTTGCAATAGATATGCCAATCAACCGAGACCTCCACTCCATAGCCATCTAATGAGGCTAGAAATCCCTCCTGCACATAATATGATTCCCCAGACATAAGATAAATTTTTGATGCTAGCTCAAGTGATTGGCCGCCATAGCACAACTATTGACCAAGCAAGGCCCTCTTCATCTGGTGGGGTACAACAATCAACTTTTGGTGGTAGAGGACCATCTACTGGTGGGGATAGACTGACATATCATGGGCCTCGGATTGAGCCACATGTTTGCACAACGTGTGGTCAAGCCTGCTATGGTCGTGGACCAACACATTGTACCTTTACATTGACTTCCAATCAGGTAAGGATATTGTTAAAACCCTAATGTCTTTCAAATTATTTTTTCCATAATGTACACATTTATGAACAAATTGTTAATATATACAATTTTTAATCTTGCAAGAGCTTGATGCCTCTACAAGGGGTGGTAGTGTACCTGATGTTGTTGTATCTGAGGCAGCAACAACCAACACCGAGGTCATATTTCAACATGTCATGTTGTTAATACATGTCATTTCGTTAATACATGTTAGTTCATTAATTTGTTAGATGGTTTAATATTTACAATTTTTGAATTTGTGGGCACCGCATTCTCAAAAAAATGTGGAAGACATTGATTTGAGTGAATTCCCCACATGTGGTTTCTATGAATTTTTTTAGGAATGTAAGTACATGGTTAATCACTTAATCTTGTTAAACTTATTTTTTCTTACTGTACTCCTTCATCGATTACTAATATTTATAATTTTTAAACTTGCAGGTGTTATCTAGCTCTACAGAGGAGCAAGAATTTTCTAGTAGTAATCCCTCCCATGGGGGAGATATGTCCCAAGAAGAGGCAAGTATTACAACATGTTAGTTTTTCAATACATCTTATTTCATCCATTCATGTCCATGTCTAACAATGACAACACTCTATGACTGCAGGCATCAACGCTAATCATTCCACTGCCGCTTTGGTTTGGCTTTGCCCTAGTCCAAATGTAGAGAAGGGTTTTGTCTACACTAGATGGCCCTCTTTCGTAAAAAGAGTGTGTATCCATGATCATGGACCTACTGATTCCACAATAATGTACATAGCCTTCGATGACAATTGTTGGTTCACTTTCAATTCACTCCACAAAATGTTTTTCTTAATGTTTCTTTTTGCATGTTTACAGCATCAAGATGGAGAGTCCTCCAAGCCAAACCTTAGCGAGGTTGTTGATGTTGCCGCTAATGTTGCATCTGCAATAGGAATAAGTCACACATAGGTATCTACTTGAATATTTGCCACATGTAGAGTTCATTCGTATTGTGTATGTGAATGCATGTCTAACTATTTTAGCATTTGGTGAATGTAGCCTCACTCTAGTCCAATAGTGCATGTGATCGAGGTTCATGTTCAACCTATGGCTCCACTCGCTATAGAAGAAACCTAGTCTCCTGTTCCAGAGCATATTTGTTTCGTGAGATGTTCATTAATTACAAAATTGGTTAGTACTTTCTCATGCATACATGTTGATAAATTTTGAGCCAATTGACATAGAATATTTTATTCTCAGAGCACCACTGTAGAGAGGCTTTCAGCAAGTAGGAAACCACGGGCATCTATACCTTGGATGGATTTAGTGAGTGTTTATTATAAGTAATTGAGTTGTATTTTATTTTTTTAAGTTTGTTAATGCTTCAATATTAGTTTAGTTACCTGATCAAGAAATATAATCTTTGACTTGCAATCGCCAGAGATGCACATTGGTCCTGGACAAAGGCAAGATGCATTGTAATTAGGAAAAAACAAGAGGAAGTTAGAGTTTTGATGTGTAGTCTAGGACAGATGTACTTTCGTTTACATGTACATCATTGACCTTTTTGATACACGTACATTGACAAGCCATCTAAGGGCCATCTATTTTTGTATTCTAACTTCCATGATACAATATATATTTCATATTGTCTCTTGACATCTTCACAGTTCAGTCTTATGTGTGATCATACATGTGTGGCCAATAATGTTTCTATGTGTAATGTACCTAATTTTTTATAGCTTCGGCGATTGCATGGAGATATTAGTTATAATGTTGAGAACAATGCACAATTATAAGAATGCACATTTACAATGTTCTTGACCATGATCCAATTGCATATACAATGTTAAATTGTATTCATAACAATGCACATTTACAACATGTTCTTGACCGCAATTGAATTACATGAAATTGCATGTGAAATCATGTGAGTGATGCACCTAATCCACACAATATACTAACACACGTAACCTACAAAATAAGAAACTAATATAAAAAAATGAACATGGGCATGCACATAAGTTCAATGTGAGATTATCCTATTACAATGACCCTTGACCTCTAAACCAGAAATCCCTTTATCATAAGCCCCATTCACAACTCACCAACTACACTCAAACACTTTTCATCCTATCCGACTAACACCATTAACCGTAACCACCTAATGCATCCCATGTTTCACCTCAATCACATAAGCACCCAATGTACTCAAGTGACACACATAAGGAACAAACCATTCTAACTTGTGCACGTGAATACCTAACCTAAAATAAGCACATGTTAGACATATTAAAGGATGCACATAGATGGAACACCTATGAAACACACTTATTTTATCCCACATAGGTGATAATTATCTTTTACCTTGACCCACACAACCCCTATAACACTAATAAATATAACTTCAACCCAATTTATGGCTAACCCACTACCCCCAAACCCCCCAACACATAACCTACTAATGATCCCAAGCGTAACTACCTAAGTCACTTTGTAACATACCTAACATACATAAGCACACAACACACCTAAGCAATTGGCCCAACAAAGTGGAGTGACATAAGCACTTGCAAGATTTTAAAAAATGCGTCAAGCAAGTGCATGGGCATTGCAGTCATGTCACCCTTGCCCAAAAACACTTGTAGGAGGCAACGAAGCTCAATTTCGTTGATTGGTTTGGTTTTTTATGCCCCCGAATGAAATTTTCCTGGTGTCCCTGAATGGCCTTGGGAAGCGAGATGAAACTCACTATAACTCAAAAATCATGGCTCCAATGGACAAACTACCAGTTTCATTGGATTTGTGACATCCGAGTACCACTAGGGACACCCCTTTCCAGTGGCTTCATGGACTGAATGTCGCCTATTTTGATGGTTTTTTAAACTAGGGTTTTTCTAAGTGACGTGCAATGCGATTTATGTACAATAGGCTAAGATAATAATAAAAATATTCACAATGAGTGTGTGGGAATCACAATAATCTCTCCATTACCCAGACACACTTGCACGAGGTAATAAAACTCAATTTCATTGCTCGGTTTGGTTTTTATGCTCCCGATTGAAATTTGCATGGTGTGCATGAATGTCATTGGTAAGCAAGATAAAACTCGCCATAACTTGAAAATCGAGGCTCCAATGGATAAACAATACGTTCTATTGGATCTATGACATCCAATTACCTCTAGAGACACCCCTTTTTGGTGGCTTCATGGACCAAATGTTGTATATTTGACATATTTCTAAACTAGGGTTTTGTTCAGTGACATGCAGTGCAGTTTTTCCACAATAGGCCAAGAATTTGAAAAATGTGTTAAGAGAGTGCATGGGAATCGCAGTCATGTCTCCCTTGCCCAAACACACATGCAGCAGGTAACATAACTCAATTCCATTGCTCGGTTTGGCTTTTATGCCCCCGATTGAAATTTGCTTGGTGTCCCTGAACGACCTTGAGAAGCGAGGTAAAACTTGCCATAACATGAAAATTGAAGCTTCGATGGACAAACAGTCAATTCCATTGGATTCGAGACATCCGAGTACTGCTTAGGACACCCCTTTCCAGTGGCCTCATGAACCAAACGTTTTCTATCTTGACAATTTTCTAAACTAAGGTTTTGCTCATTGATGTGTAGTGCAATTTCTGCATGATAGGCTACGATTTTGAAAAATGTGCCCAACGAGTGCATGGGCGTATCAATCATCTCCCTTTCCTAAGCACATCTCAAGGAAGCAACATAAATCAATTTTGTTGCTTAGATTGGTTTGTATGCTCCCGATTGAAATTTGCTTGGTGTCCTTGAATCACTTTGGGAAGTGAGATGGAACTTACCATAACTCGAAAATCGAGGCTCCAATGGAAAAACCGTCATTTTTGTTGGTTTCATGACATCCGAGTGTCGCTAGGAACACCAATGTCTGGTGACTTCATGGACTAAACGTTGTCTATTTTAATGGTTTTCTAAACTAGGCTCTTGCTCGGTGACGTGTAGTGCAATTTTTGCACAATAGACGAGATTTTGAAAAATATGTTGAGCAAGTGCATGGGCATCGCAGTCATCTCTCCTTTTCTCAAACACACTTGCAGCAGCAAACAAAAATCAATTTCGTTGCTCAATTTGGTTTTTATGCCACTGGTTGAAATTTTCCTAGTATCCCTAAATAGCCTTGAGAAGTGAGATGAAACTTGCCATAACTCAAAAACTAAGGTTCTGATGGAAAAACCGTCAGTTCCATTAGATTAGTGACATCCAAGTACCTCTTGGGACAACCTTGTCCAATGGCTTCATGGACTGAATGTTGTTTATTTTGATAATTTTCTAAACTAGGGTTTTGCTCAGTGACGTGCAATACAATTTTTGCATGATAGGCTAATATTTTGAAATATGTGTCGACCAAGTGCATGGGAATCATAGTCATCTCGTCATTTCCCAAACACACTTTCAAGAGGAAATGGAACTCAATTTCATTGCTCAGTTTGGTTTTCATGCCCTGGGTTGAAATTTGCCTGGTGTCCCTTACTAGCCTACAAAACAAAATGAAACTCGCTATAACTCAAAAATCATGGCTCCGATGGACAAACTATCAATTCCATTGGGTTCGTGACATTCGAGTACCACTAGAGACACCCCTATCCAATGGCTTCATGGACTGAAAGTTGTCTACTTTGATGGTTTTTTAAACTAGGGTTTTGTTAAGTGACTTGTAGTGCAATTTTTGTACAATAGGCTAAGATTCTGAAAAATGTTTCCAAAGAGTGTGTGGGCATCACAGTCATCTCACATTACTTAAACACACTTGCACGAGGCAATGAAACTCAATTCTGTTGCTCGGTTTTGTTTTTATGCTCCAGATTGAAATTTGTCTAGTGTGTTTGAATGTCATAGGCAAGCAAGATGAAACTCGTCATAACTTGAAAACTAAGCCTCGAATGGATAAATAGTTAGTTCTATTGGATCCATGACATCCGATTACCTCTAATGACACCCCTGTTTGGTGGTTTCATGGACCAAACGTTGTATATTTTGACGATTTTCTATACTAGGGTTTTGCTCAGTGACGTGTAGTGCAATTTCTCCACAATAGGCCAAGGTTTTGAAAATGTGTTGAGAGAGTGCATGGGAATTGCAGTCATCTCACCCTTTCCCAAACACACTTGCAGGTGGTAACATAACTCAATTTTGTTGCTCGTTTTGGCTTTTATGCCCTCGGTTGAAATTTGTCTGGTGTCCTTGAATGGCCTTGAGAAGCGAGATAAAAATCGTCATAACTTGAAAACCATAGATCTTATGGACAAACCGTCGGTTCCATTGGATTCATGACATCTGAGTACTGCTTAGGACACCCCTTTCTAGTGGCTTCATGGATCGAACATTATTTATCTTGACAATTTTCTAAACTAAGGTTTTGCTCATTGACGTGTAGTGCAATTCCTGCAAGATAGGCTATGATTTTGAAAAATGTGCCCAACGAGTGCATGGGAATCTCAATCATCTCTCCCTTTCCCAACCAAACCTCCAGGAAGCAACATAAATCAACTATGTTGCTTGTTTGGATTTTATGCTCTCGGTTGAAATTTGCCTAGTGACCTTGAATCACTTTGGGAAGTGAGATGGAACTTACCATAACTCGAAAATCAAGGCTCCATTGGGAAAACCGTCACTTCCGTTGGTTTCGTGACATCTGAGTACCACTAGGGACACCCATGTACAGTAGCTTCATGGACTAAACGTTGTCTATTTTAATGCTTTTCTAAACTAAGCTCTTGCTTAGTGACGTGCAGTGCAATTTCTACACAATAGAGCAAGATTGTGAAAAATGTGTCGAGCGAGTGCATGGGCATCTTAGTCAACTCTCCTTTGCTAAACACACTTGCAGTAGGCATCGAAAATCAATTCCATTGCTTGGTTTGGTTTCTATGCCACTGGTTAAAATTTTCCTGGTGTCTCTGAATAACCTTGAGAAGCGAGATGAAACTCGCCATAACTCAAAAATCATGGCTCTGATGGACAAACCGTCAGTTCCATTAGATTTGTGTCATCTAAGTACTGCTTGGACTAGCCTCATCTAATGGTTTCATGGACTGAATGTTGTCTATTTTAACGTTTTTCTACAGTAGGGTTTTTCTTAGTGACACGTAGTGCAATTTTTGCATGATAGGCTATGATTTTAAAAAATGTGTCAAGCAAGTGCATGGGCATCACAGTCATTTCACTATTTCCCAAACACACTTTCAAGAGGCAATGGAACTCAATTTCTGTAATATCCCAAACTGATATAGTAGGAAAGCAAACCCCAAACTTTTCATGCATGCAGTTGCATGCAAATGTGCCCTAGAAAAATACGGAGATGCTGTAAAATAGGAGAAATCAATGCATGTACATACCCATATATAGCTCAAATAAATAAGTTGTTGCCGGAGCCCGAATGATGTGCTTGCTTTGTCTCTGATCACGGTGACACGGTGTGATGATGAAACCCTCTGGCTAGATGAATAATCAACCTCCCGGAATAACTGCTAATGTAACCTGATGATGAACTAGTGTTGAACCTATATGATCCAACCTGATGATGAACTAGAGCAGATAGTTTTCACTGCCGAAATACACCATTTAGCTGAGCATGCGCTCAACCCAAACTTATCTCGCTGAGCTCTCCAATTCGACTCCACAAATCAATTATCACATAAGTATCTTCTCTATTCACTTTATCTTTCTTTTATAACTTTCAACTGCGAAAACCCTAACTTTTGACCTAATTAGGTAAGTTTAACTTCTAATTTGCAGTTGACTTGCATGTATGCGCATGGAGACTTAATCGGGTGCATGCATCATTAAATAATGTTCAACTATCATGCATGCAGGTGGCCTTTGGCTCTAGTGGCCCTCTTCGACCCAATGGTGATATAATATTGATGCCCTAGATCTTCTGTAGATGGCATCAATCTTCCGCTGATTCCCTGACTGTCAATACTCGCTCGAACCCATAGGAACCACATAGGTTAGTGGGTTGGTCCTCAATGCCTAGGCAAAAGAGGACATTACAGTCCTCCCCGCTCAAATTTGCTTGTTCTCAAGCAATTGTAAGGCTGGGTGTTGTAATACCTGTTCTGTCTCCCAAGTGGCCTCCTCTTTAGGCAGATCTTCCCATTGAACCAAGTAGTCTCTGATGATTTTGTTCCTCAGTTTTCGCTCTCGCACCTCTAGGATGCGCTCCGGAATCAGAATCAATTGCCCCTCATCATCAAGGGCGGGGGAGCTCTCAAATCCCCTATCTGGAGGTCGACCTGCTGGACGGTCTCCGAATACTGCTAGATGTTGTGTGGCCTTATCTGGTGGTTTCCTAAAGGTAACAAAACACTCTGCTGCTCCCTCAATATCTCCTTGTCAGAGTACTGCCTCCATCCTATGTGATGTCACTGGCGTGGGAGGATAGGTATTCATCCCTCTCAATACTACCTTCTGTTCCTCAGCTCCTGTGAACTCCATCTCCATGGTATAGTAGTTTGTGGAATACTTCCCTAGGGAATACATCCATTGAACTCCTAATACCACCTTCATGTCAGGTACATCCACCACGTAGAATGTCTCCCTCACTGTATAATTCCCAAGTGTTACTGTTAATTGAGGAATCCTCTTACTACACTCCATGGTGTGACTTGCTGTAGCTACTGGAAACCCATCAAAACTCTCAGTCTGAATGTCTCTCCTTTTAACCCATGCAGCATCAATAAAGTTGTGGGATGCCCCACCATCTATCAGCACTCCCACTCTGTGGACCTACACGGTACCTCTGATTTGGAGAGTGTGGAATCTAGGAACCCCTGTCATGGTAGCAATGGTACCTCCTGAGGGCGGAAACTCCCTAACTGTCTCTGGTGTCTCTCTCTGCTCCTTATCCGAATAATCATTATCCTCCCCATTGTCAGAATAGGCCTCTATGTAGTAAGCCTTTCCCTTCCCTGAACATCTGTGACCTAGTACCCATGGTTCTTGGCAAGTGAAACATAAATTTTTTCATCTAAGGTCCTGTCGGGTATTATTGTCCATCCATTCTTTCTTGGGCCCTTCTTTATGGACAGGTTTCCTCTCTTCATCTTCAATAGGGGAATTGGTTTTGGGAGGAAGCCTAACCTTGGGTACTGCATCCTGTAAATCTCTAGTCCATCTGATGGCATCTGCTAGGGCGGTGGGCCTATAAGACTTAACCCATCCTCATAAGGGTTCAGTGACAGCCTCAATGAACAACATAATCAACCTGCTCTCTGATATATCTGTCTCCATGACTGCTATCCTCTGAAACTCTGAAATAAATCCATCTGCACTACCTGTCTGCTTGAGCTATGCCAGATATCTAAAGTGTACCTCAGGATCCTTCCAATCAAACCTCTCAATGAGCCTCTGTGTAAAATCTGGGTACGACGTGATGGTGTTGTGACCCAGTGTCACTAACCCATGATACCACCACTCATGTGCTTCTCCGTCCAAATGCAAAGTAGCCAATTTAATGGCATTTGTCTCAATCATTGGGTTGAGCTGGAAGTATGTATCCAGCTTCTGTACCCAATTCCTGGCTGGGCCACCCCGAGTGCCCTCAAAGGTAGGGATAGTCAGTTTCCCTACAGTGCACTGTAACTCATAGTTCTGGGTAAATGGCCTATTGTAAGCTTTGGTTTTGTTCTTACTTTTAAAGTGGAAAAAGTCAGTGAAGGTCATGGCTGAATGGAAGTCCTCTACTAAAGCTCTATATTCTCTCAGATAGGCACTCATGGGTTCTTCTGGTTCTGCTTGTGCTAGAGGCACTACAGCTGGACTATCTAAGAATTGAGGCATGGTAGGTCGAAATGGCTTGTGTATATGGGGATGGATCTGCATGTTGGTATATAAGTACTCCCTACTACTCCTGGTGGATACCCTATCGTTGTTGGGAAATAAGGGACTGTGTGGAGTGGGCCCATTCTTCTCATTCATTTTCCTGAAGGTGCTCATCATTTCTTTTTTCCCAGTGGTGAGTTCTTTTATGGCTGATATGAGACTATTGTGAGATATTTTATCATCCTCAGCCATTATTTCTTTTCCTTTTTCAAACTGATACTCTCTGTTCCCCAAATCTATGTCCTCTAACTCCTCTTCTCTGTCTCTATGTCTCCTATGAGTAATGTTTTATGGGTCTCCTGGATTCATTTATAATTTTTCAACGATGGCTACAGACTCTATCTTACACTAACAGGCAACAGCAACCTGTTTTATCCACACGTACGAATTCTCTTCACAACCAACGGTGGGATTTCATGCTCTGCAAATCCTCCAATCAGTAGATCAGAACAGTCCGTCCTCTCTAGTCTAGCAATGAGCAGCAAGCAGTGATTCTCTTCTAGCATGGGATCTCACCAATCTTCTCCACCATATACGATCCTCTTCATGTGCTTAGTCTTCAGTTCCAGTAGTGGATCCTCTTTCTTCACTAGCTTTCTCCACAGTCCAGAAGTCAGTGACACGACACGCAGGGTCCAATCACCTCTATCCACACTCACCTCTCCAACACTTTTCAGGATGCTCTCCAACACTCTTCAGCAAACGCAGGCAGCAGTAAAGGTCTACGGTCTCCTCTTCCAGGAAGATGCAAGGTAGAGAGTAGTATCCCGATGAATTTGCAGACAGAAGGGGATTCCGTGATGAAAAGAGAGTCGTAAATTAGAATGCTAATGTGTAGATTGAAGTTAGTCTTGCAGCGGACGATCAATTGGCTAGCGAAGGGTGCAGTCCCAACAACTATGTTAGTAATACAGGGTTTAGCGACAATCTCGAATCCATTTTGCAGTATGTCGGAAGTATTTAAACGCTCAACAGGAGTGGAAAATTGAAGCAGTATAAGCTGGATGCTAGACGAGAGCAGTAGTTATCCCAAGGTAAAAACAAGGCTCTTGCACAACATAACAGAGATCTAGGTCTGTTGAATGATGTGATTAAGGTTGGCTTCAATCATGCGAACTCAACCATGTGCTCCGAAATGGATTCCCGAAGTTCAAAATCATCAACTAGAGAAGATATTTGAAGGATCTTGTTTACATGAAAGTGATGATGACTTTGTCATCAATAGTCCACCGGATGCACCAACAACGGAAACCAATATTCAAAGGAAACAGAGACCTAGTAGTAGCAGCAGCATCTGCCTAGGCTTTATAAGTGAGGATGAGGACGGAAGCTTGGATGATTGGGAGGCTATAGCTGATGCCCTAAATCTGAATGAGGACTCTCTAAAATTCTCATACAAAAAAGAGAATGAGAAAATACCCACTGTTTCTCAGTTTCAAACCACGGCTTGTTTTTCAATGGAGGCAGAAAACAAGGGCATTCTAAAGCCAGAGTATAAAATCAAACCCATATTTATTCCAAACAGAGTTGGGCGAACTAGAAATGGCAAAGCTTGGAGACCTGATGATGTATCCCGTCCTATCTCACTGCCCAGTCTCTCTAAACCACACAGCTTCCCAACACAATCTGGGAGGACATCTTCATGGGGATCAACTAATAGAAATGAACCTTCTATTCCTTCCACGATATCCCCTTCGTGCCCAATCTGCTATGAGGATCTTGATGCAATCGATCTTTTTTCTCTTAGGTTGGCAGGAAAACCAGCTCTGATACCACTGTAATATCCTAAAGTGATATAATAGGAAAGCAAACCCCGAACTTTGCATGCATGCAATTGCATGCATGCAATTGCATGCAAATATGTGCCCTAGAAAAATACGAAGATGCTATAAAATAGGAGAAATCAATGCATGTACATACCCGTATATAGCTCAAATAAATAAGTTGCTGCTAGAGCCCGAATGATGTGCTTGCTTTGTCTCTGATCACGATAACACGGTGTGACGATGAAACCCTCTGGCTACATGAATAATCAACCTCCCAGAATAAATGCTAATGTAAACTGATGATGAACTAGTACTGAACCTGTATGATCCAACCTGATGATGAACTAGGACAGATAGTTTTCACTGCCAAAATACACCAGTTAGCTGAGCATGCGCTCAACCCCAACTTAGCTCGTCGAGCTCTCCAATTCGACTCCACAAATCAATTATCACATAAGTATCTTCTCCATTCACTTTATCTTTCTTTTATAACTTTCAACTACGAAAACCCTAACTTTTGACCTAATTAGGTCAGTTTAACTTCTAATTTGCAATTGACTTCCATGCATGCGCATGGAGACTTAATCGGGTGCATGCATCATTAAATAATGTTCAACTGTCATGCATACAGGTGGTCTTTGGCTCTGGTGGCCCTCTTCGACCCAATGGTGATATAATATTGATGCCCTAGATCTTCTGTAGATGGCATCAGTCTTCAGCTGATTCCTTGACTGACAGTACTCGCTCAAACCCACAGAAATCACATAGGTTAGCGGGTTGGTCCTCAATGCCTAGGCAAAAGAGGACATTACAATTTCGTTGCTCGGTTTGGTTTTCATGCCCTCGGTTGAAATTTGCCCGATGTCCCTTAATGGCCTTGGGAAGTGAGATGAAACTCGCTATAACACGAAAACCATGGCCTTAATCGACAAATTACCAATTCCGTTGGATTCGTGGCATCCGTGTACCATTATGGGCAGCCTTGTCTAGTGGATTCATGGACCAAAAGTTGTCTATTTTGACAATTTTCTAAACTAGCTTTTCGCTAAGTGATGTGTAGTGCAATTTCTTTATGATATGCTAATATTTTTTAAAATGTGCCCTATGAGTGCATGGGCATCTCAGTCATCTCTACTTTTCCCAAACACACCTCCACGATGCAACAACACTCAATTATGTTGCTCGTTTTGGTTTTTATGCTCTCGGTTGAAATTTTCCCGGTGTCCGTGAATGACTTTGGGAAGTAATACGAAACTTACCATAACTCGAAAATCAAGGCTCTGATGGACAAACCGTCATTTTTCGTTGGTTTCATTACATCTGAGTACCACTAGGAACACCCCTGTCTGGTGGCTTCATGGATCAAACGTTGTCTATTTTAATGGTTTTCTAAACTAGGGTTTTGCTTAGTGGTATGTTGTGCAATTTCTACACAATAGGGCAATATTTTGAAAAATGTGTCAAGCAAGTGCATGGGCATCACAGTCATCTCTCCTTGCCCAAACACACTTGCAACAAGATACAAAAATCAATTCCATTGGCCTATTTAGTTTTTATGCCACTGGTTGAAATTTTCCTGATGTCCCTGAATGACCTTGAGAAGCAAGATGAAACTTGCCACAACTCGAAAACAAAGGCTCCAATTGACAAACTGTCAGTTCCATTATTCATTACAACTGAGTACCACATGGGACATCCCTATCTGATGGCTTCATGGACCGAATGTTGTCTATTTTGACGATTTTTTAACCTAGGGTTTTGCTTAGTGACGTGCAGTGCAATTTCTGCATGATAGGCTTAAATTTTGAAAAATTGTCAAATGAGTGCATGGGCATCACAACCATCTCGCCCTTTTCCAAACACTTACAGGAGGCAACCGAACTAAATTTTGTTGCTCGGTTTGGTTTTAATGACCTTGGGTTGAAATTTGCTTGGTGTCCCTTAATGGCCTTGGGAAGCGAGATGAAACTCGTTATAACTCAAAAATACTGGCTCCGATTGAAAACTGTCAGTTCTGTTGGATTCATCACAATTTAATACCACTAAAGACACCCCTGTCCAATAGCCTGATGGAACGAAAGTTTTATATTTTAATGGTTTTATGAACTAGAGTTTTGTTAAGTGATGTGCAATACAATTTCTCTACGATAAGCAAATATTTTAACAAATGTGCCCAACGAGTCTGTGGGCATCGAAGTCATCTCGCCATTACCCAAACACACTTGTAGTGGGAAACCGAACTCAATTATGTTGCTCGGTTTTGTTTTTATGCTCCTGATTGAAATTTTCTTGGTGTCCCTAAATGGCATTGGTAAGCTAGATGAAACTCGCCATAACTTGAAAACCGAGGCTCTGATGGACAAATAGTCAGTTATGTTGAATTCATGACATCCGATTACTGATAGAGACACCCCTGTTTGGTGGCTTCATGGACTGAATGTTCTATATTTTGACAGTTTTCTAAGCTAGGGTTTTGCTCGGTGACATGCACTGCAATTTCTGCACAATGGGCTAATATTTTGAAAAATGTGTCAAGCAAGTGCATGGGCATCGCAGTCATCTCACCCTTACCAAAAAACACCTCAGGAGGTAACAAAACTCAATTATGTTGCTTGGTTTGATTTTTATGCCCCTGGTTGAAATTTGCTTGGTGTCCCTGGATGGCCTTGAGAAGCGAGATAAAACTTGCGATAACTTGAAAACCAAAGCTCCAATGGACAAACCGTTAGTTCCATTGGATTCATCACAACCGAGTACCGCTTGGGACTGTTAGGAACCCATGTCAATCCTTCTCTTTACCGTGTTAGTATATTGTTGTTGGACGCATATGCTTTGTAAGTCGTCCCATAGTAATTGTTGATCCATAGTTTGTGTTATTGTTGTTGGGTGCATATGCTTTGTAAGCCGCATGTAGTATTTGTTGATCCATAGTTTATATTGGCCCATGGTTTTGACCCATAGTATTGGCGCCTATGGTTTTGGCCCATGGTTTTTGACCCATAGTATTGGCGCCTATTTTTAGTATATAAGTGTGTGTTGAGGCCAAGGAAGTCACCGTGAAGTTATTTTGTATTGAGCTTGTTAAAAGGAGGTTGCCCCCTCGAAGTGGCCTGCGATTAATATAAAAGTGATTTTGAGTTCTATTGCTATATCGTGTATTTTGATTACTTGTTTACTGCAGGGTCGTCACATCTGGTATCAGAGTGCTTTCTTGGGCTCGTTGGGTGAAATTTCTGCCCAAATTTTGTTTTTCGCTTTTGTTGCAGGTTCGGATCTGGGAATAATCCCTATCCGCTTAACTGTGGGAAGTACTTGGGCATAAGCCCTAAAAATCATTGTGAGGAGTACCACAGGAACCCCGAAGTAGCTGGCCCATTGAGAGGACCTGCCAGTGAAAAGGGCAATGACCCCTACCTGATTGACTAGTTCCCCCCCATGAGGTAAACCAAGAGCTGCCATTTGTGGCCAAGCGGTTATCAGTTTTACCTGAGCCGTGGAGTGAGGGGTACTGCCCCAATATGCAAGCCGTCAGACAACATTGGTGGCTGAGTGAATCCCTTGAACCGATAGGAAGCCGCACATACCTGGGGTCCATATCTATTTTCAGTTGCACAATCGCAGATTTCCTCTGTCCAGAACTATTGCCGGTCAGTTCCGTGTCGTTGCAGATTCCACTGTTTTCGATCACTTTCGCGTCGTTGCAGATCCCTTCCTGAAGAGTATAAAATTCTATTTTTCAGCCGTATCTCCTTGGTTTCAACTCTGTTTTCCCTGAAACTTCACTGACACCTCTACAATTCCATTCTACATATTTCATTCCTGAAGACCCTATCCCCAATTC
>LPNX011092976.1:43651-95095 GCA_001517045.1 Pseudotsuga menziesii | reverse complement strand
CATATTAACCATGGTTTTCATCTCTCAATCAAGTTCATAAATTGTTTACATTGTAATCTAGAAGTAAATTTAATATAGCATGTGTGATAATATCCCCTCATAAACATGACCAAAAGAATATTATCATAGATATAGTTTTTAACATATTAATCATATCATTGGTATAACAATCGCAAAGCTTCGTTGGAGTCGTGTTATCCAAGTACCTGTAGGGGGTAACAAAAATCAACTATGTTGCTTGGAATTCGCCTAGCATCCCTGAATGGCCATTGAAAGCACGTTGAAACTAGCCATAACTCGAAAACTAAGGCTCCAATGGACAAAACGTTAGTTTCATTTGATTCATGACTTCTGAGCACCACATGGGACAGCCCTGTCTGATCGCTTCATGGACCAAAGGTTGTCTATTTTGACGATTTCCTAAAGTAGGGTTTTGCTTAGTGACATGCAATGCAATTTCGGAACAATAGGCCAAGATTTTGAAAAATATGTTGAACGAGTGCATGGGCATTGTAGTCATCCCACCCTTGCCCAAACACACTTGCAGGAGGAAATGAAACTCAATTTTGTTGCTCTATTTAGTTTTTATGCCCTCGGTTGAAATTTCCTTAGTGTCCCTTAATGGCCTTGGGAAGCCAGATGAAACTCGCCAGAACTAAAAAATCGTGGCTCCGATGGACAAAACTGTTAGTTCGGCTGGATTCTTGGCATCCAAGTATTGCTAGGGACACCCCTATCCAATGGCCTCATGGACCGGACATTATCTATTTTAATTTTTGACAGTTTTCTAAACTAGGGTTCAGTGACGTTCAATGCAATTTCTGAACAATAGGCCAAGATTTTGAAAAATGTGTCTAGCGAGTGCATGGGCATCTCTGTCATCTCTCCCTTGCCTAAACACACTTGTAGGAGGCAATGGAAATCAATTTCGTTGCTTGGTTTGTTTTTTATGCCCCTGGTTGAAATTTGTCCGGTGTCCTTGAATGGCCTTGGGAAGTGAGATGAAACTTGCCATAACTCGAAAATCGAGGCTTGAATAGACAAACTGTCAGTTCCATTAGATTCGTTGCATTCGAGTACTGCTTGGGACACCCCTATCTGGTAGCTTCAAGGAACTAAATTTGTTTATTTTGATGGTTTTCTAAAGTTGTCTATTTGAGCTCAACTTTTGCTATCAAATGCTAAAAACGACATGCATTCTCCCTTCTTGTTTGGTGACTGAATGATATCATGTACACTTTGGCATCTTCCCAAGACTAGAGGAATGGTAGAGACCATAAAACCTCTATCTTAAACAATACCATTTCCTAAAAACATCATAATAGCTTTGGAATAGTTCATAGTGCCAAAATTATTCTTAAGAGAAGTAAAAGGTTTTATTTTCCTAGTACAGAGCCTTTTGTTGCAGTTGTGGAAGCCTAAATTTCCCTTCTATCTTGATGTAAATTGTACATGGAATGTTGAAAATTAGTGTAAACACCTTTAGCATGATGGCTGAACCATCATCATATCCCAAGCACTCTCTATAAGGTTCTATACAAAGATGTATTGTATAGAAAAGATAAGTGCTCAAAGTATAGAATTAAAGTATCCTAAGGCACATCATGGTTGATCTAGGGGATCAAGGTGGTAAGATGAAGCTAGAGTATAGGATTAAAGTATCCTAAGTCACATCATGGTTGATCTAGGGGATAAAGGTGGTAAGATGAAGCTATGTCCGTTGTCAAGAGCCATCCATTGAAGAAAAATTCATAATTTGGTCTTGTGCGAGTGCTGCTACTTGATCCTTAAGGCTTTCCAACCAAAGTAAGGTATTCCACTCTACATATTGTATGAGCTACAAATTGTGGTAGTCCCTAGGCATTGATCTATTATGGATCTGATATGAAACAATTTGATGTCCTTTGTGAGGAAGGTGGTATATTTGTTTTCCTTTATCATAAAAATTGAAGGTTGCCAAAGATATTTAAGACACTATTAATGGAGTTGTTTTATTGAGTCTTATAAAGCCCTCTCTTTGGTTTTGAGTTGAATAAACATCCCCATCTCTATCAAATTTCTTCATAATTTTAGATTGTGCTAAGATTTTTCTAATGGACTCTGATAATAGTTAACGGATGCTCAGACATACTATACTTAAAAAAACACAACTACTATGCAACAACCAAACCATATCTAATTGCAACATTATTGCTAAACTGCATCAAAAGATGTCAAGAACATTTCAAGAAACTTGTCTATGCAAAATTATGTTACAGTGCAGATTTAACGAGATCTTTGCATAGGAATGATTAAAGGAGCTTTTATGTTGACTTTTACCCAAGCCAAAGTAATAGAGAAAGAGGTGTTAATTGCATTGTAGAAGATATTTCCAAGAACCTAGTTTTTTAACTCCTTCCTTGGAAAATATCATGTTTTCCAAATGATGTATACAAGTAATCGTTTTATGGAAATGCTAGTGGAAAGCACCCTCACCTATTATTCATCTTCCTTCACCTCTCCTTTTGGATTCTTAAGATTTAGAGTTCTTTCCAACGTGTGCTTCCTTTCAAGTTACTAAAAGTTTTAATGGAAGCACAAACTTCACTATACCAATCAATTCTTAATCGAATCTTGTTATCATACATCTGCAACTGATGCTCAAGCTCTTCTACAACTATTTGAGGAAAGATACAAATATATTTCTTGAAGTCAAACCAAGCTGCGTTGATTTGTTCTTGTTTCCAAGGTGTTTTGAAATACCCTCTTTGCGTTCAACATGCTAAATATGTTATGCCTATATCATAACACTTTCTTTGTGAGGATGGTATGTGATACCCTAGCTACTGCATTGAAGGAAAACTAAGTTTTCCAAATAGATGGGAAGAGGGAACCTTTTCCAACAAGATCTTGGCACTATAGTATCAACATTACACTTGGAGTGATTCGGTTGCATCATGCATGTAATCATGGGGTTAGCATGAAACAACCATTCCCAATGGATACAATTACAATTGGATTTGGCATTGCATTTGTATCTTGAGATTTGGGGGAGCTTAAAAATCTTAGCTTTATTAATCTAGATGATATATGGTCATGTTCCTTAAACCATTATGCATAACACCTGCATGAGAATGGTATTGTATGGAAATGCCTGAATTTACAACCTTGTTGGATGTTGTTGGTAATATTTAGTACAAGATTGAACATTTTTTTCCAGGGTGTACTAAAAATATATGTTATTTATTTCAAATTCATGTGCTGATTTGTGTATGATTTAGTTTGATTAAATTTATTTTGCTTACATCTAATCATGAAGTCATGGTTGTAGATATCTCCTACTTATCCAGATCATCGAAGTTATGGTGGAGAAACAACTCCTTTGGTCTATATTATGATGGCAATCCTAGTCAATCTCGTATATCATCTACGTCATGTTTGGGCCATATTAACATCAAAAGGCACCTTCAAAATCCTAAACAAGATAATGCATCAAAGTCTCCCTCTAATACAATTCAGCTGAAAAGAAGACTATGTAGAGTTTGTTGACAACCATACTTGATAAATCAACCAATACTAAGTACAATGGATGAAGAAATAATATTACTTCAAAGGAGGCTTTAAATAAATCATGCAACATCATGTTGCTTTCAATGAATGTTATCTCCTCTCCATTAAATAAGTTAAGTTGCATGTTTTCTACAAGATCCACTATAAAATGATCCTTCCATGTGGTACTATCCCTTTGACCAATTATAATTCAAAGGTCCATGGGACGACATGGAACCTTATCATATTATTTGTGGAGCATTGACCTGTCATCACAATACAATCATGCATGCTTATAGAACACATATTTGTCCCTTAATGGCTTTGGGAGGCTAGATGAAAATCACCATAACTCAAAATTTGAGGCTCGGATAGACAAACTGTCAGTTTTGTTGGATTCATGACATTTGAATACCGCTAGAGACACCCCCATATGGTGGCTTCATGGACCGAACATTGTCTATTTCGACAGGTTTCTAAACTAGGGTTTTGCTCAATGACTTGCAGTGTAATTTATGCACCATAGGCCAAGATTTTGAAAAATGTGTTAAGCAAGTGCATGCCCATCGCAATCATATCACCCTTGCTCAAACACACTTGCAAAAGGAAACAAAAAACAATTCCATTGCTCAGTTTGGTTTTTATGCCCTTGGTTGAAATCTACCTAGTATCCATTAACGACCTTGGGAAGCGAGATGAAACTCGCCATAACTCAAAAACAAAGGATCTGATGGACAAACCGTCATATCCATTGGATTCATGACATTCGAGTACATCTTTGGACACCCTTGTTCGATGGCTTCATGGACCGAACGTTGTGTATTTTGACAATTTTCTAAACTGGGGTTTTGCTCAATGACATGCAGTGCAATTTCTGCATGATAGGTTAAGATTTTGAAAAATGTGTCAATCAAGTGGATGGGCATCACAATCATCTCACCCTTGCCCAAAAAAACTTGTGAGAGGAAACAAAAATCAATTATGTTCCTCGGTTTGGTTTTTATGCCCTTGGTTGAAATTAGCCTGGTGTCCCTAAAAGGCCATGGGAAGCGAGATGAAACTCGCCATAACTCCAAAATCGAGGCTCCAATGGATAAACTGTCAATTGAACGTCAAATCCATTGGATTCGTGACATCCAAGTGCCTCTTCGGACACCCCTGTCCGATGGCTTCATGGATTGAACATTGCCTATTTTGATGGTTTTCTAAACTAGGTTTTTGCTCAATAATGTGTAGTGCAATTTCAGCATGATAGGCTAAGATTTTGAAAAATGTGCCAAGCAAGTGCATGAGTATCGTAGCCATCTAAAACCTTGCCCAAACACACTTGTAGGAACAACGAAAATGAATTTCGTTGCTCGATTTGGTTTTTATGCCCATGGTTAAAATTTGCCTCGTGTCCTTAAATGGCCTTGGGAAGCGAGATGAAACTCGCCATAACTCAAAAACTAAGGCTCCGGTGGAAAAATCACCAATTCCATTGGATTCATTACATCAAAATATTGCTTGGAACACCCCTATTCGATGTATTCATGAACCGAAAGTTGTCTATTTTAACAGTTTTCTAAACTAGGGTTTTGCTCAATGACATGGAATGCAATTTTTGCATGAGGCTAAGATTTTGAAAAATGTGCCAAGCGAGTGCAAGGGCATCACAATCATCTTTCCCTTGCCCAAACACACTTGAAAGAGGCAACAAAACTCAATTCCATTGCTCGGTTTAGTTTTGACGCCCTCAATTGAAATTTGCGTGGTATCCCTTAATGGCCTTGGGAAGCAAGATGAAACTCACCATAACTCAAAAATAGTGGCTTCGATAGACAAGCCATCAGTTCTATTACATTCGTGACATCTAAATACCACTAGGAAAACCCCTGTCTGATGGTTTCATGGACTGAACGTTGTCTATTTTGATGGTTTTCTAAACTAGGGTTTTGCTCAATGACGCATAGTGCAATTTCTGCATTATAGGCTAAGAGTACATGGGAGTCATAGTCATCTCTCTCCTACCCAAACACACTTGAAGGGGACAACATAACTCAATTTCGTTGTGTGGTTTGGTTTTTATGCTCTCGATTGTAATTTTCCTAATGTCCCTTAATGTCCTTGGGAAGCGAGATGAAACTCGCCTTTACTCGAAAATTGTGGCTTCGATGGAAAAACCTTCAGTTCCATTGGATTTGTGACATTTGAGTACCACTAGGGACACCCCTATCTGGTGGCTTCATGGACCAAACATTGTTTATTTTGATGGTTTTCTAAACTAGGGTTTTGCTCAGTGACGTGCAATGCAATTTCTGAACAATAGGCCAAGATTTTGAAAAATGTGTTGAGCGAGTACATGGGAAATGCAGTCTTCTTTCCCTTACCCAAACACACTTATAGAAAGCAACCAAAATCAATTCCATTGCTCGATTTGGTTTTTATGCCATTGGTTGAAATTTGCCAAGTGTCCTTGAATGGCCTTGGGAAGCGATATGAAACTCACCATAACTTGAAAATCAAGGCTCCAATGGAAAAACAGTTAGTTCCATTGGATTCATGACATCCAGGTACCACTTGGGACACCCCTTTCCAATGGCTTCATGGACCTAACGTTGTCTATTTTAACGGTTTTCTAAACTAGAGTTTTTCTCATTGACGTGTAGTGCAATTTCTACACAATAGGCTATGATTTTGAAAAATGTGTTGAGTGAGTGCATGGGAAGCGTAGTCATCTCTCCCTTTCCCTAATACACCTGTAGTAGGTAACAGAAGTCAATTCCATTGGTCAGTTTGGTTCTTATGCCCCCGATTGAAATTTTCCCAGTGTCCCTAAATGGCTGAGAAGCGATATGAAACTTGCCATAGCTCGAAAATCGAGGCTCTGATGGAAAAACCGTCGGTTCCGTTGGATTTGTGACATTTGGGTACCTCTAAGCACACCCCTATCCGGTGGCTTCATGGACCAAACGTTGTCTATTTTGACAGTTTCCTAAAGTAGGGTTTTGCTCAATGGCATGCAATGCAATTTCTGCACGAGACCTTGAGCGCGCATGAGACCTTGAGTGCTTGGACTAATGGAAACCTATTCCATCATTTGAGGAAATAGTCTTGACTTAGAGGAGATTCATTCACAATTGAATGCATATGTTACCATTGGAGGAGTATTGGGAATTTCCACATATCTCGAGGAAAAGTTTCCATATTCGCAAGGATTTTGAATCCCTTGGCACATTCAACTAGCAAGAGGTCAAACATGAGGAGTGACCACTTTATGAGGAGGTATTAGAGAATATTTGATGGTCGAATACAAAGAATTGAACCATAATAATAGAGAGACATCGTAGGAAAATCGTGATAGTTTATGATGGCACTTAACACAGAGAGATTTAAGCGCAAGCCCATATCTATCTATAAAAAACATCGTAGGATGCCAAAGTTTGCTTGGAAGCAAAAATATCTATAGGTTATTCTCATGCCATAGACCAGCCAAAATCATTCTCATGACTACAAGACCAGAATACTATCTATTGATTTGTTATGATTCTTTGCCATAATCTTTGGATGTTTGGATTTGCCCAAAAGATCTTAGGACTGAGGATCCACTGCAATATGCCTCAAGAATTATTTATCATGGTTGTAAGTGATAATTTATTTCCCAAGATTCATCAATCAATGCCCATAACTCAAGACAAATACACTTTACTGTTGTTAAGACTGCTTTTATGCTATTGTATGTGACTTAGTCTGTTGCTAAGTGTCATCTCATCATCTGCTTTTGTTGTTTTAGTTTTCTATGGAATTGAAAAAGAGAGAAAAATGATCTCCCGTGTGTAAATTGGGGGTGTCTCACAAAACCCAAATATTTTGAGGGTTGAAGGATAAAGAAAATACATCTTGGACACTTGTGCTAGAGATAAAAGTTGAAGACAAGGAGGACTTGCTTGTTTTGATGTTTGCTTGTTCAATGTTGTTCTAGGGTAAGCATGTTTAACCCTATGGAGGCAATGAGTCTTGTTGAAGATTATTGGTGGAGTGACAAGCTATGGTTAGGAGTAATTTCTAGATAGCAGTTGGTGGCTAGGTTTTTCTTGTGGTTTCCTAGTTAGGTGGGACTTTAGAGAGATTCATTAAAATATTATGGTCCAACCACAACCTCAAGAGACATATATTCTAGAATTATGATTTTCATTGTGATGGAATTTTTTTCAGCATTTCTAGTATGCAGACTTGTCAAAATGACATTTCATACAAGTACCTCTTTGATTCAGAGTCAATTCTATTAAGCCAGTGTCAATACGTGTAGAGCTTGTGTTGTCCTCAACCTAGGGAAAGATGAGCTAATTGAATTCTTTTTTCAATCTCTCTCTATAGAGAGAGTTTGACATGTTTTTTTAAAAAGGGGTTATCGTGATTGATACAATATCATGAAAAACAAAGGTGTGGACCTCTTGAATCCCAAGACACAGTGACACATAACACTTGCACTTGATCTTGTTAGCTCTCAGGGTTACTTTGAAACATGTTTGTGGGTGCTTTATGTGATATTGGGTGCATGGTGTGTGGATGACCTTTGGTTGTTCTGTGATGGGCATGTACATGAGGAGGTAGTTTATTGTTGGATTACTAGACCTTGCTTGATGCATTTGTGGCATTCTTTCTTGGAGCATTGGAGACCTTCACAACTTGTTAACTTCTTCATGATGGGCACATAAAGGTTGAGTTGTTTGCTTGGAGGATGCCTTGTTTGAAGGAGTATTGAGCATTCTCAAGGAGGGTGTTGTTCCCTAGATGGCTTGGGAACATTTGGTTGCTTGCATGGAGACATGTACTTGACTCAAAGAAGCTTAGATAGAGGTAGTGATCGTGTAGGTGTTGTGGACACAAAGGAGCACATTGCTTTGGAGGAGTGTAAGAGCCTTGAGGGATGTTGAACACAATTTGAGGAGAAAAGTAAACTTTTTAATCTCTATTTCTATGGAATGAGACTACCTTAGGTTCTTTATAAAGAGCACCAAGTAAACTTTCCAGACAACTGATAACAACATCCTTGATATTTTTTTATTGATGTTAACTTTCCAAACAACTTATAACAATATATTGACCTAAAGCATGATAAGCACAAGAAGACAACACTTGTCGAACATTAACACTTGACTCTATTAGCATTTTGTAGCTCGGAGGTACTCCTGCATTAGGTGCCTAGGTGCAAGAGTCCTAGGTGATGTGAAGTAACATTTAATGTCATTAAAGTGACTTTATTTATGTACATTTATTAAAGTACATTTTTTATGTGACTTTATGATTTAAAAGTGAGTTGCACTTTATTATGTTTATAAAATGACTTTAAGTCAGAAAGTGTACTTTTATAATATTTTGGAAAAAATGACTTTTAGAAAAGAAAAGATTTAGTGTATAGTTCACTTAAGAAACTTAAGTGAACTTGAGATTAGATATCAACCATGGATCTTGAGATCAAGATTTAATCTCAACCACGGAATTTGAAAGGTCATGTGGAGTTACCCTAATGGGTAAGTAAAAGAAAGTTTGAGACTTCATTTGCACACACCCAAGAAGAGAGTTTCTAGAGAGGCACGATTCTCAAGGTGGCTTTAGTTCCAAGAGGAGAGGAGAGAAAGAAGGCAAGATTTCCTATAAGAAGGTTCAGTGAGAAACAGAGAATAGTATGACAACGGCAAAGTGTAGCACATTTCCCAAGGTGTGGGATCGTTTATTAGCACAAAAATCGAGATAGTCGGCCCACATTTCGAGAGAGACTGGGTGTGATTTCCCAAGAGGCCATACTACTGTATGTGACTACACATAAAACGAAGAAGTTTTGGGCACGAAGAAACACATAGGCACACATTTCCAAACAGCGACACATTTTTTGGAGAAGAAAATTGAAATCCGTACAGTGGCATGATTTTCAAAATCCGTACAATACATACAGTCTGTACAGTGGCACGAAGTTTGAGGTAGATTTTATGCTCAAATTTTGAGAAATTTTATGTCCAGTACTAGAAAATAATTATGTATTTACCTGCTGTTGTAACTCTGAGAAAAATTGTTGCTCGTGAATAAAATTCTAGGACTGGTTTTCCCCAAAGTGTGGGGTTTTTCCAGGGTCATTTTTTTACCAAAATACTGTGTATTATTTCTATTTGCAGTTTGCTGATATCTTTTATTTTTTGCTGCAAATTACATTTATAAATAGTATATCAACCTTAGCATAAGTTTATTTATGCTTGGGTGAAGTATAATGCGGTTGGCTTATCTTCATTAGATTATATTAGTGGTTCATAAATCGTTTGTCGAAAATTCTTAGTGGTTGTTATGTGAACAAAGATTTGAATTTTCTCAAATTATTAACATGGTATCAAATATAGGGCTTTGATTTTCAAAGGACTGTTGGAACATCAAAGAATGCAAGTGATTTGCATGAGAAGTGTTGGTTCAATGCAGGTGCATATGCAATAGATTTGCTGAGTGTGACAGCTGAGAAGAAATTTTTACACAGGTAAGCAGAGATTGTTTTTGTTGCGAGCAGTTTGTGTATTTCATTCTCTCAGAGAAATGGCCACCAATTTAAGGTTGGAAGATAGGCTAGATGGAGCAGGGAATTTTGTTCCATGGAAGGCTAGGATAGTGCTTATTTTGGAGGAGAATGAATTGTGGGATGAAGTGGTGCATAGAACGCAAGATAATCCAATTCAAGTTCTTGCTTCCACCGATTCACAATCACAAGCAACCCTTAACAAAAAGGACAACAAGGCTAGGCGGATCATCCTTGATGCGGTTAAGAACCATCTTATCCCACATATCTCAAGTAAAGACCGTGCATTTAAGATGTGGGATACTTTGAACTAGCTTATACAAGAGCTCAAATGAGAATTAAAAGATGGTTTTGAGGCAAACACTAAGAGAAACCAAAATGACCAAGATTGATAATGTTTCTTCTTACTTGACCTGCATTTCACAGGTTCATGATGAGTCAGTAGTTGTTGGCGAGAAGGAGGATGATGCAAAGTTGGCGAGAGTGGCCTTAAATGGTTTCTCTCAACCTTGGCATGATTTTGTATGTGTAGTTGTAGCCAAAGAGAATTTTACTTCATGGACTAGGCTTTGGGATGACTTCACTCAGGAGTAGCTAAGATCTAGCTCCACTTCCACAAGTTTGCAAAAAGAAGTTGATGAAGAGAACGTGTCTCTTGCAACAAAGGGCAAGAAGAAGAAAGGTGGCTCGAGCAGTGGAGCCAAGTCTAAGAAAGACACGAGCAAAGTGAAATGCTTTGCTTTACATGTTGATGTATTTGTAACTTCAGAATGCATTCACTTGTATATTTTATGTATTTTGCCCCGATGTTTATTCGGGGAAGTATCTATAATGTAATTGAGTCATGTCATGCCCCGATGTTCCTATCGTGAGATTCAATAATGTAAACAAGTAATGTAAAGTCATAGAGGGTAACCCTTCCTATTGATCAAGGGTTAAAGTCCCCGCAGTTGTGGGGCCCTAGGGTTATTAGACTCTCCTAGAGAAGTCGGCCCTAGTGGCTTATTGTCAAGTCAAGAATTAGTATAAATAAAGAGTGAACCTCTCTATTTATCACACATTCACTCACACTCAGTTTTAGCACATAACTGCGAGAGAAGAAGAAGCTGGGACAAAAGAGAGAGAGACTACTGTTGTCGAGAGATCATCTTACTTTTTTGGGTTTTAATTTTGGTGTTGATTCTATCTCTGAGGAAGTTGCGGGGTTTTCTCCTTTATGGTTTCCTCGAGGAAAATCTTTGTGTCTATTGTCTCTTGTGTTTGATTGTTGTGCTTTTTATTCTCTCAGTTAAAGATCCTAAGATAATGCTAGCTTGAATGATAAAAATCTAACATAGTATCAGAGCTAACCTGAGAAGAAGACACTATGCAGCTGCAGAAACTAGGGCTTCCTACTTTTTGGATCTCTCTTCACAGATTTTCAGCAAAAGAAGGTTGGGCTGACTCTCCTCTCTAGGGCGCATCTTTCTGTCAAAACAGAATCTAATTTTGAATATTTTCAGTTTTTGACCCGACACTACTGCCAAAAATTAGGGCTTTCCACAGAAGTGGAATTTTTTAGTGAGCCCAGACCTGGATTGATCTCCTCCTCGAAATCGAAGTTTATAGATCAAGATCAAAGTTTTTGGTTGGGCAGAACTCCGAGAAAGTCAAACCCTAATCTGCTCCTAAACCAACTCTGCTCCAGATCCAGTTCGGACATCTTAACCTGGTAAGATCTAAATCTTTTGTATTTCCATTTGAAGTTCTCAGTTAAGATGTCTCATCATACCAAGCTTGATGAAAATATTGAGGGATTCGATAACTTCCGAGCCTGGAAGTATAGGATCTCCCTGGTCCTGGAAGAAAATGAGTTGGACTCTTACATCAATGAAGAGGTTCCAGTTCCAGAGGGAGATGAGGCTAAGGCCTTACACAAAAAGAAATTGGCCATGGCTAAGAGGATTATTGTTGATTCAATCAAGGATCATCTCATACCATAGGTGTCCTCCCTAAAGACACCTAAAGCTATGTTTGATGCCCTGAACAAACTGTTTGAAGGGAAGAACATAAATTGGAAGATGACTCTGAGAAACCAATTCAAGAATGTAAAGATCCAGAATGTGGAAACCATCCAGTCTCACTTTACAAGAGTCTCTCAGATCAAGGAATAGCTTGAAGCAGTAGATAAAGAAGTAGAGAATGCAGAAATTGTGATGACCACCTTGAATGGCCTCCCTAGATCATGGGACTCCTTTAGTCAAGGGATCTATGCCAGAAAGAAGCTAGTCAAATTCAGTAGACTGTGGGAGGAATGCTCACAAGAAGAAGCTTGGATAGTAGCTCGAGAAGAAAAGATGGAAAGTGAAGATCAAGCTCTTACAGTACACTCCAAGAAAAGCAAAAGAGACTTTCATCACTCCAAAGGTAAGCACTTCCACTAGAAAGATAACCCTAGAAGATCTAACAAAGATTTATCTAAATTCAGATGCTATACATGTGATGAAAGAGGACACTTTGCCAAAGATTGTCCTAGAAACAAAAATAGCTCTCACAAGAAGAAGGGAAACAAGAGAAGACATCATGCTCATGTTGCAGAAGATGATGAACCTTCCACAAAGAGAATCAAACAAGAAAGTGATGATTCTTCAAGTGATGAAGAATATGTTTTGATTTCCGCTCTCATGGGAAACATCACACATGGAAGCAATGATTAACTTATAGACAGTGGGGCTTCCAAACATATGACGGGATTCAAAAAATCATTTGTGAAACTATCAGAACATGAATCACCGCACAAGGTGAAACTTGGAGATGACTACCAGTATCCAATAAAAGGTAGTGGGGAATCCTCCTGTAAGCTAGACTCCAGAAAGTATATGAAGATGAAGGATTTCTTGTTTGTACCAAGACTAAAGAAGAACCTCCTCTCCATATCTGCATTGGATGCAAAAGGGCATGAGGGTTGCATTTGTAGATGGCCAAGTTCTTATGTGGCCAAAGGGAAAGACTATTGATGATGCAGTAGTGATTGGGAAACAAGAAGGAGGTCTATACAAGTTGAAGGACCAACCAAAACAAGATTTGGTTCATGACTCAGTAAAACCAAATGAACTTTGGCATAGAAGGCTTGCACATGTGCACTACAGAGCACTACCACTTGCAAGCAAATTTGTTGAAGGTCTTCCAGAAATTCAGACAAAACATGATGGTATCTGCAAAGGATGTGTGAAAGGAAAGAACACAAAGAAGACATTTCCAAGTAGCGAGAGCAAGGCAAAAGGAATCTTGGAAATAATCCACTCCAATGTATGCAATCCGATGTCATCCAGTTCATTAAGCGAGTATGTATACTATGTTTCTTTCATTGATGATTTTTCTTGGAAGACATGGATATACTTCTTAAAGAACAAAGATGAAGTATTCAGCAAGTTCAAAGAATTCAAAGCATTGATCGAGAACCACACAGAAAAAAAGATCAAGACCTTTCGATCAGATAATGGTGGAGAATTCACATCAAATGAATTCAAAGAATTATGCAAAGATTCAGGGATTAAGAGGGAGTTAACCACTCCATATAATCCACAATAGAATGCGGTTGCAGGAAGGAAGAATAGAACGATCATGGAAGTTGTACGACCCATGCTTCATGATCAAGATCTTCCCATGCATCTATGGGAAGAAGCTGCCAAAACAACGATGTATGTACAGAACTGTACTCTACACAGAGTACTCGAGAACAAGACACCTGAAGAAGTATTTTTCGGCAAGAAACCAGAAGTCAGCCATCTCAAAATATTTGGCTGTCCGGTATACATACACATTCCAAAAGAAAAGAGGACAAAGTTAGATCCTTCTAGAAAGAAGGGTATATTTGTGGGATACAGTGAAAGCTTGAAAGCTTACAGAATATACTTCCCAGGATTCAAGAAGATCGACATAAGAAGAGACGTAACATTCGACGAAGATTCAACTTACAACAAATCCAAAAAGAGACCACTTGAAGACTCTGAAGAAACAGAAGCACCCAGAATTCAAGATAGAACTATGAACAAACGATACAAATAAAGATGAAGATCGAGAAGTAGAAGAACCCCAAGAACTTGTAGATCCACCTTAGGAAAATAATTCTCACAAGAGGAAACCTGCATGGGTACAAGAGGCTATCCAAGGTGCAAAAAGATATGGGGCTCCAGAAGAAACACACAGAGAAAGAAAGAGAACTAGGTCCTGCTTCGGTTATGTGGCCCTGCTATGTGACATTATTGATAAAGAACCTTCCAACTATGAAGAAGCGATAGAGAAGAAAGAATGGAAGGATGCTATGATCAAGGAGTACCAATCGATCATGAAGAATGATGTCTGGGATGTTGTACCTAGACCAGATGGGAAGTCTATTGTCACTTCCAAATGGATCTACAAGATCAAGCATGCTGCAGATGGTAGCATAGAGAAATATAAAGCAAGATTTGTGGCTCGTGGCTTCTCCCAAAAAGAAAGAATAGATTATGAAGAAACTTTTGCACCTGTAGCCATATACACTTCCATCAGATCAATACTTGCTCTAGCTGCAGTGATGAAATGGAAGATACACCAGATGGATGTCAAGACTGCTTTCTTGAATGGTGTAGTGGAAGAGGAAGTGGATGTGGAGCAGCCACTCGGTTTTGAGACACATGACAAGGAGACTCATGTGTGTAAATTGAAGAAAGCCCTGTACGGTTTGAAACAGGCACCCAGGACATGGTACAGCAGAATTGATAGATTCCTATCCAGTTTGGGCTTTACCAAGAATAAAGCAGATTCCAACCTTTACTACAAGGTTAAAGAAGGGAACCTAGTGATACTCCTGCTGTATGTAGATGATTTGTTTGTAACAGGTATGGATGGGTTGATTGCTGACACAAAGAGGAAGCTTGCTACCGAGTTCGAAATGAAGGACTTGGGTATGATGCACTATTTTCTAGACATGGAGGTGTGGCAGAATGCAGATGGAGTTTTCTTGGGACAAGGGAAGTATGCAGCAAAGATCTTGAAGAGGCTCGGAATGATGGACTGCATGGCCATGACCACACCTATGGCATCGAACCTGAAGCTATTGAGTGATGCTTCATCAGAAGCGATTGATGCTACAATGTATCATCAGATGATTGGGTCCTTGATGTACCTGACGAATACGAGACCAGATATTTGCTTTGCTGTGAACACATTGAGCCAATTCCTAACGAATCCGAGACATGTTCACTTGATTGTTGCAAAGCATATTCTGAGGTACCTAAAGGGTACAGTTGATTATGGGCTCAAGTATAAGGCTGATCAAAAGATTAACTTGGAAGGTTATGTTGATTTAGATTGGGCAGGCAGTGCCATCGATAGAAAGATCACTTCAGGGTGCTGCTTCAGTATGGGATCAGGTGTGATCTCTTAGTTTGGCAGGAAACAGTCTTACGTGGCACTGAGTATAGCTGAAGCAGAGTATGTCATAGCGTGTTCAACTAGTTGTGAGGTAGTATGGCTGAGGAAGCTACTGTCTGATTTATTTGATCTCCAGTTGGATGCTACTTGTATATATTGAGACAACCAGAGTTGTGTGAAGTTGTCTGAGAACTCGGTGTTCCATGACAAGTCGAAGCATATCGAGATCAAGTATCACTATATCAAGAATATGGTGCAGAGAGGAGCAATGAAGCTCCAGTATGTTGCGACGGACGAACAGATAGCTGATGTGTTGACCAAGCCATTGGCCAAAGTGAATTTTGAGTACTTTAGGGAGAAGCTCGGTGTTCTCCAAATCGAGGTCCCGCCAAGGGGAGGTGATGAGTCCAAGATCCATTCTGATGTGACTATGGGATGTGTTCCCACATGATCAAATGTAAGTGCAGAGCCATTTTGATGTGACCGCGGGATGTGTTCCCACATGATCAGATGTAAGTGTAGATCCATTCTGATGTGACTGTGGGATGTGTTCCCACATGATCAGATGTAAGTGCAGAGCCTTTCTAGCATCAATACGGGATGTGTTCCCCACATGGCTAGATATAAGTATTGAGCCCTTCTAGCAAGGATGCGAGATGTGTTCCCGACATGGCTATATATAAGTGTTGAGCCTTTCTAACATGGTTTTTGGATGTGTTCCTTCCATGGTCAGATATAAGTGCTAATCCTTTCTGACATGGTTCTTGGATGTGTTCCTCCCATGATCAGATATAAGTGTTGAGCCTTTCCCATATGGTTCTTAGATGTGTTCCTCCCATGGTAGGATGTGAGTGTTGAGCCTTTTCGATATGGTTCTTGAATGTGTTCCTCCCATGATCGGATGTGAGTGTTGGGCCTTTCTAACATGGTTGTTGGATGTGTTCCTCCCATGGTCAGATGTGAGTGCTGGGCATGCCTTTCTGACATGGTTGTTGGATGTATTCCTCCCATGGTCAGATGTAAGTGTTGGGTGGGTCGTTCTGACTAAGGGTCAGATATAAGCGCTGAATAAGACCTACATGGAGTTTAGGCCTACAACCAACATGAAAAAGGGTTGGCTCTGTAGAACTTCCTATGACAAGAAGAATCGAGATATAGCACTAGTAATGATGATCCAGTGATGATCCAGCAATGATGATCCAGATCGAGTGATGATCCAAATCCAGATGAAGATGACTTGAAGATGAAGAGAACTTGATGATGATCCAGGTGATACAGAGAAGAAGACCTGTACTGATAAATTGTGTCAAGAGAATTCCTTCCTAGTTAAGAGGGAGTGTTGATGTATTTGTAACTTTAGAATGTATTCACTTGTATATTTTATGTATTGTACCCCAATGTTTATTCCGGGAAGTATCTGTAATGTAATTGAGTCATTTCATGCCCCGATGTTCCTATCGGAAGATTCCATAATGTAAAAAAGTCATGTAAAGTCATAGAGGGTAACCCTTCTTATTGATCAAAGGTTAAAGTCCCCGCAGTTGTGGGGCCCTAGGGTCATTAGACTCTCCTAGAGAAGTCGGCCCTAGTGAGTTATTGTCGAGTCGAGAATTAGCATAAATAGAGAGTGAGCCTCTCTATTTATCACACATTCACTCACACTCAGTTGTAGCGCATAACTGAGAGAGAAGAAAAAGCTGGGACAAGATTGAGAGAGACTACTGCTGTTGGGAGATCATCTTACTGTGGGTTTTACTTTTGGTGTTGATTCTATCTCTGAGGAAGTTGCGGGATTTTCTCCTTTATGGTTTCCTCGAGGAAAATATTTGTGTCTATTGTCTCTTGTGTTTGATTGCTATGCTTGTTACTCTCTCAGTTAAAGATCCTAAGATAATGCTAGCTTGAATGATAAAAATGTAACATTCCAGGGTTATGGACACTATGTTGGGCAGTGCCCTAACAAGAAGAAAGAAGAGTTTGAGGCTATCGCTTCAACTGAAGTGGAAGAGTTTGCAAGGAAGTTCGAGAAGGAGTTCTCGCTAGTGTCAGTTCTTTCAAATAGCAGCATGGCTAAGTATGAGGACAATGGAGCATGGCACATTGATGGCAGAGCAACACGCCATATGAAAAGTGAAGAAAATCTGACTAAAACATCAACATCTCATTGTGACATTTCGTTAAACACTTTGCATGCAAACTAGATTAGATGCCCATCAGAGTTATGATTTACTAGACTTCTGAATAGCAAATCTACTGATAACTTGAACATAAATACACATGCATGCATCCAAATAAATCTAGCTGAAGACAAAAATACTCATAAGAACACTGAGAATTTTAGGACCAAGCCTAGGGCAAAACCCTTGCCTCTGTGAGGTAAAACCCAAGAGAAATTTATTGGAGAGAGAAGATACATTTTACAGAAGAGATTTAATGCTAGAATGTACTGAGAAAATCACTGAGAAAAAATGCAGCAAACAAGAGGAAATGTACCAGCAATAAATGCTGCTGTATGGCCTGCTATACGGCCTCTACCTTCAGCAAAATTCTTTGGAAAACGTGCCCAGCTATTCCCTTGATTTCTGTGCACTGTACGGCCTCAAACCAGCAAGCATAAACCCTTGGGAAATGTGCCAATGTATGGATTCTGAGATATTTACTACTGTACGGCCTGTACTTTAATGTACAGCCTACTTTACAATCCGTACAGTACAACCCTCTCTTGAAAAACATGTTGCAACTCTTTCTCCTTCTCGTTTTTCTGTGCTCTAGCAAATTTCTGATCTCTTCCTCTGCAAAAGTACTCTCTCTCTCTCTCTCACGTGTGAATTCTTCCTTCTCTCCCACATGCCAACTGATTTCTCTTCCTTGCTTGATGTCTAGATGTCCTTCTCTAGATATTTTTCTCTTTTCCCAAAGCTTCATTAAATAAGTGAAAACTCACTTACAAAACCCTAACTAACTGAAACCCTAACCCTAAATTACTTTTCAAGGGTCAAGATTAAATTAGATCTAAGGGCCCTCATTAAATGCTCATTAAATGTCCTTTTAATCATTTAATGACATTTATTACATTCACATTAATAAAGTCACTTTCACTTTATAACATAAAGTCACTTTTATTTTATAAAGTGAACTTAGGGAAAAAAATTACAAAACTGTGTCCTCACTAGACACTACCAAAACGGTGAAGGACCTAGTGAGTCACAATAAAAATTAACAAAAAGGACACAAGCAATGTTCCTGGAGCTGACAGAGATGGAAAAACTTATGCTTACTAAGGATGGGTATGTCGGCACCCATGCAATAGAGGGAGTTGGAAGAGTCCTATTCCAACTTGAGTCTAGTGGTTATCTGGAGATTGGCAGTGTGTTGTTTGTCCTGAAGCTGAGAAGGAACTTGATCTCAATATCAGCTTTGGAATATGACAGATATGTAGTCCTTCATGTGTAGGGACAGTTTATTATTTATCCAGTGAGTGAGGGCATGGATGCAACTCGAGTGATTGGGACTCAGGAGGGCAATGTATACAGGTTGAGAGGACAACTTCTAAATGATGATTCTAGTGGGGGGTCAAACTCAGTGGCAGCGATGATTGTAGCTGGTAGAGAAGATTCTTGCAGCTCAGTGGGGAGACCAAGTTGGTATGAGATGACTATAGAGGATGAGCAGGAGAGTGAGCAGAAGTCTCAGTTTAGAGTTGTCTGACACACACCTTTAGTTGTTGATCCAATACAGGCATCTGAGGAGATTTCAAATACAGAGGGAGCAGCTTCAGTAGTTGGAGGGAGTAGAATGGAGAGTGATCCAAGTAGAGCTGATGCCAACAGTACCTCCCTCGCTAAGAGGGAGTGTTAGCATTTTGTAGCTCAGATGTACTCCTGCATTAGGTGCCTAGGTGTAGGATTTTGAGGTGATGTGAAGTCTCATTTAATGTCATTAAAGTGACTTTATTAAAGTACATTTTTTATGTGACTTTATGATTTAAAAGTGAGTTGCATTTTATTATGTTTATAAAGTGACTTTAAGTCATAAAGTGTAGTTTTATAACATTTAGGTAAAAGCGAATTTTCGAAAATATAAGATTTAGTGTATAGTTCACTTAGGAAACTTAAGTGAGAGCTTGAGATTAGATCTCAACCATAGATCTTGAGATCAAGATTTAATCTCAACCGTGGAATTTAGAAGGTCATGAAGAGTCACCCTAATGGGTAAATAAAAGAAAGTTTGAGACTTCATTTGCACACACTCAAGAAGAGAATTTCTAGAGAGGCACGATTCTCAAGGTGGCCTGAGTTCCAAGAGGAGAGAGAAAGAAGGCAAGATTTCCTAGAAGATGGTTTAATGAGCAACATAGAAGAGTATGACAGCAACAAAGAGCACCACATTTACCAAGGGATGGGATCATTTATGAGCACAAAAATCGAGACAACCAACCCACATTTCAAAGAGAGAGACTGGGTGTGATTTCCCAGGAGGCCATACTATTTATTGTAAGTGACTGCACAGAAAACGAAGCAGTTCTGGGCATGTTTTTCAAGAAGAAAAACAGAGGCACACATTTCCAAGCAACAACACGTTTTTCGAAAAAAAATGAAATCCGTACAGTGGCACAATTTTCAAAATCCATACAATCCGTACAGTCTGTACAGTCCATACAATGGCACAAAGTTCGGGGTAAATTTTATGCTCAAATTTTGAGAAATTTTTTGTCCAGTACTGGAAAATAATTATGAATTTACTTGCTGTTGTAACTTTGAGAAAAATTGCTTCTCATGAATAAAATTCTAGGACTTGTTTTCCCCAAAGTGTGGGGTTTTTCCAGGGTCATTTTTTTATCAAAATACTGTGTATTATTTCTATTTACAACCTGTTGATATCTTTTATTTTCTGCTGCAAATTACTTTTATGAACAGTATATCAACCTCAGGATAAGTTTATTTATGCTTGGGTGAAGTATAATGTGGTTGTCTTATCTTCATTAGCTTATATCAGTGGTTCAGAAATCGTTTGACGAAAAAAATTTAGTGGTTTTTATGTGAACAAAGATTTGAATTTTCTCAAATTATTAGCAGACTCAACATCATATTCGTCTAGAAGATGTTGTAGTTCTTGTAAGGGAGGAGAACTCAATAAAAAGAAAATTTAGGGAAAGGATTGAAATTAACATGAACAAAGAATATTGCAATAGATATGATGGTATGAAACTTGGTGATACTTGGAAACCCCTTATACACTCCCTTCAGCTAAACAAATTTCATACATGAAAAAACAAAAAACTAGTCATTGCTATCCATTAAGATTCTTTTGAAGTTAATTCATTATTACATTTTAACTTATGGATTTAAGTTAGTATGTTTTATACTAATACAACATACTAATTAAAAACTGATTAATACATAATAATTAATTTTTCATCCTAAAATTTTAATCCTCTCATTAAAATATAAGTAAAACAAAGAGTCAAACAATAGAGTCATTACAAGCTATTAAATTTTTATTTTTTTTAACTCAAACGAATTATTTTTATTTTTATTTTTTATGAAGAAATTCAGGTCTGATTGAGCAAATGCCTAATTGGTCAATTACATAAAGAGCAAAAGAAAAACTTCGAGAAGATCAAAGTTAGTACAAATTCTTACGTTTTGAAAATATATCTCCCAGATAGACATATCACAACTTATTGAAACTCGGTTAAGGAATTGGATGAAATGTGTTGGGTTCTCCATTGATGCTGAGGTTGCCTTGTGACAACAGACAAGCTTTATTTTCCAAAGAATCTGCATTTTTATTTAGCTCTCGCAGAATATGGAAAGAAGCGACACTTTCAAACTCTTTCAATGTATTTCGGATTCTCTACAGAGATTTATTCAAAGCAGAATTATTAAAATGATCTTCTGAGTTTAACAATTTGATCAACAGCTCTGAATCTCCAAAATTTTGAATTGACTTATATCCGATCTCCTATGCTATCTGGCACGCCTTAAGTAGACCATAACTTTCTACCTGATTATTCGACCTTATTCCTAGTCCCCAACTAAAACAGGATTTGATCAATCTGTCTGGAGATATAATCAAACCCCCAGTACCTGTGATCCCAGGATTCCCCTTGGACACACCATCGAAGAAAATAGTAGCTATAGAGCTCTTCCACGACGTATAAAATGCAGCAGCACTACAACGCATTCGCTAGGAGGGAGAAAACGCTAGTTTGGTGAAGACAGGCCTTCTCATACCCAACGAACATGATACCATCCACGCAATAACCTCTGGAGACAGTGATGAAAGCGAGGCTGATTTACATGTTGATTCAGTTATGAGCAATTTCACTTTATTTGCCACAATCAAGGGTGTCGATTTCTTATTGTTAAAAATCCAGTCACTTCTTGCCAACCACAATTTCCACCAAATATATTTTGGAAATGTTTGCCAAAGTTTGATCCATTCAACATTTTTATCTCTTATCTCTGGATTCCATCCTTTCTAGGAGATGAAGAGAGGGACAACTGCAATTTGAGAAGGAACAGAAACAATCAGACCTTTGAGGACCAACTCCCACACCGTGTGAGTGAAAACACAGTCAACGAAAATGTGATCTAACATTTCAGAGGCAGAGTTGCAGAAGCAACACCTAAACGGTCCATGGAACCCGCATTTAGTCAAGTTTTCACTTGTCAATACCCTTTTATGCATGAGCAGCAACGTGAATAAGTTCACCTTGGGAAGGTTGTATGAAGACCAAATGGATTCCAATGCGCAGGGGATAGACAAGAGACATGAGGAGTTTGTAAAACAGAGAAGCCTTGAGCAACTGAATAATTTCTAGACCGACCCCAACCCCATTTATCTTTAGAAGAACAATGAACTGGTGCAATTCATGATAGAGATGAAATCAACAATTTCTGATGCGAGGGAAGGTGATCTAGGATCTCAAGAAAAGACCAACCTACTCAATTCCCAGCACTGTCCCAAAAACAAATGTCTACAAGCCGAAGGACTTTATTAGTTAACCATAACTTGATCTCATTTAACGAGATTAAAGAGGAAAGAGGAGGTTTTCCTAAGATATTATCATCCCACAATAAGATCCTCTTCCCATTGTCGAGGATTCTATAGAGTTGTTGTTGAATATTATCTATTCCTCTTCTGTATAAGTTCCAGATTGTTGTGCCTATAGGGGTATTTGTAGTTTTTAAATTTCTCAAAGAACCTTCCTTAAGGTATTTCATCCAAAAGATCTTACTTGTCGAATGGTTTTTATCTGCATATAGCTGCCAAATGAGTTTACCTCCCAAAGCCAGATTTTCCAATCCAGGATCACAAATTTGCAATCCACCTTCCGTAATTGGTATTTTGAGAATATCCTAGCTTAGCAGATGCATCTTACTCTGATTTCCTTTTCCACCATTCTAAAGAAAGTCCCAAAGAAGCTTGGAAATCTGATCCGTGATGGACTTGGGAGCAAGGAGCAGAGAGGATTGGAAGATGGGGAGGGCTGAAAGGACCGCCTTAATCAAAATCAACTTCCCAGCCTTTGTTAACGATTGGCCACCCCAGGATATTATTTTTGCTTTTATTTTACTTATCACTTCAAGCCAAAGCGAATGAGGACTTGGTCCCAAGGTTAATGGAAGGCCCAAATATTTGATCTTATCCCACTTATCAAAACCAGGGAAACCCAAGGAACGATCTATTCAGAGAATTGTCGAATGGTCTACATTCCAACCATATACAACACTCTTTCTTTGTTAATCAAAGCTCCTGAAGTTAAACAGAAATTTTGTAATATTTCATTGAAGGCCTGAACAATATTTAAGGATGCCCCTCCCAGAAGAAGAGGATTATTTGCAAAGAGGGCATGATTTATAGGATCCACACCTCTTGTTGTCTTAATTCCAGGAAGAGAACATACAACCAATTCTGTTGTAAGCTTTCTACTTAAAGATTCATCCATCAAGACATAAAGGAAAGGTGACAGAGGACACCCTTGACGGAGTCCTCTTGAAGCTTGGAAAAATTATGTTGGTCTACCATTGACAAGGGACGCTATCCAGGTCCTATCTGTGCAGGATTTTATCAAACTAACAAATTCAACACTAAAACCAAAAGAGAGAAGAGCTTGATAGAGAAAGGCAAGCTTAACACAGTTGAAGGCATTTTTCATGTCTAGCTTGTTGATCATTCCTTTCTCCTTCCTTTGAAAGCTGTGTTATCACCAACCTTGTAGTTGCCTGTGTGAGGTGGTTCCAGGATGGATGGTAGAGGGGAAAGCAACTAAGGGGGTGGAACCAAGACTGCCTAGACTCCCAAATGGATGGTTTTCATGCCAATCAAGGCTGCCTTCCCTTTATGTTATCTAAGTCCAAGACAACAACAAGGGAGACCCGGATCTACTCCCGACAGGAGAGATCAAACCTAGACACCAAAACAGATCAAATGTGGCTTTGAGGTACGTAAGGTGTAAGGTAAATGGAAACCCTAGCTCTAGGGTTTAGGTACTAGCAACTGATGGAGATGACCACTGTCTTGGGAAACGTAACTGTGACAGGGTGAGCAAAGATAGAGTTGGGACTGTCCAGTACCAAGGAGACAGTTTCAGTGTAAGATATGAAAGTATCAAGTAACTTGAGTTATCAAGGAATGCTGGCAAAGAGAACAGGAGTAAGGTCAATTTAGGGCTAGCGCTAGAGATAGGAGATCAATGCCTTTCGTGCATTGGGAAATGGAGTCAGTATCATCACAACGTTTCAATGAACCCACTTGGGATATACCCTGATCTATGGACCCAGAAAAGGATTTGGCCCGAAAGATTCAGGTTACAGGAAAATCAGCAGGAGGGCTAGCGATAGGGTTTGGAGAGGTAGAGCTATAGATCTAGAGCCACCAAGACACTATCAGCTCAGCGTTGGAGGAGAAATGAGATCAGGATGGCCTGATCTACAAACCCAAGTTAGAAAACTGCAGGAAAAATCAGATCTGGAAAAGTCAAAATCTGATGAGGGAGGCTAGGGGGCTGAAAGTCAGTTTTTCAGATCTAGGGAAACCTGGCAGGAACTAGCTCAGCGTTGGGGGTGTTCTGGAGTGTTCAAGCCCCGATCTATCAACCTATCCTGTCAGATTTCAGAAAAAGTAAACTCCGAAAAAGTCCAGTTTTCAGTGAAGGCGCTAGGGTTGTTTTCAGTCTAAAACTCAGATCTAGGTCAAATTGCCATGAATCTGGACAGCGTTGAGGGTGATTTGGACTGCGTGGGACCCGATCTATCAGTCTATGAATTTAGAAATTAGAAAATGTCAAATCCCTAGCAGGTCAAATTTTTAGTGGGGGCGCTATGTAGTTTTCAAGCTAAAAATCAGATCTAGGTCAAACCAACAGGAATTTGACCAGTGTTGTCATAGATTCAATGAAGGGGAGGCCTGGTCTATGAAACCCAGCAATGGTTTGGCCAAAGATCGAACAGTTCCCAGATTTAGTACTTTTTAGGGTTTTTTAGTATTTTAGGAATTTTCAGAAAAATGGAAGGAAAAGCAGGTACAATGGATTCAGATCTGTTAAAGAGAAGAAAGTTACCTGTTGGATCAAACCTAGAAATGCTTGTAGAAGACTTAACAGTGATGATCCTTGCTATCCTGATCAATTCTAGAAGATCCAACTAATTTCTATGACGGATGTAAGCCCCAAACCACCAATGCGCCCCGTACCCTGCATGAGCAAACGTCAACAATATCAGATTTTCCAATGCAAGATAAAGAAACAAAATGCTACAAGAAAGTAAAACAAAGTAATCATAGATTACAATGAAACTAATGAAAACCCCCTGATCCAAGACGAAGAAAACTGAACGAGTTGAGGTCCCCCTGCAAAAACGCTCCAGCCAAAACGCCTTCCTGTAGACAAGACAATGATAGTAGAAAAATATAGATCTCACATGAAATTCCACAATGCTACGAAGCATAAGACTATCCAATCACCATTTGAGAACATCAGATGCAAAGCAAATCCAGAAAATATCCATAGAAAAATCTTTCTATTATTCAGATCCAAGAGCCAAAGACCCTTTACAAATGAGAAGCTCTCTCCTTTAAATAGAAATGAGAGAACCAAGATCATAACCGAATCCTAACCACTTTCAAAACGAGTGGCTAAGATTAAAAGATAAAATATTCTAATCAATGGTTGAGATGAGCTCATCATACAATACATGGATCAATATAACCATAAAGTACCAAAGTGGACTAAAACACGCAACAAGAGGGTACGCCACTCAACAAGAAATAAATGAAGCACATGGTGGGTCCATGGAGTGTTGAATAACTCCCTCTGGGTGTCCCCATGGCACAATAAAATAATATAATATTTTAATTCTTTGACTTTGTGCCTCCTTGAGGAAATCGTGAGCCTCCCAAAAGGTCAAGAAAATAATATAAAAAATCCCAAAAATAGGTGTGGGCCCAATCAAGTGCTGCAACTGTTGGAGAAGGTGTGGAGTACATCACTCTCATCATTATGAATCATCCCATGTCATTTCCTTGCCTCAATAACCCAAATTGATTTCTTCAATAGCCATTTAATCATTTTTTAATCTACCTCGGGAAACATGTACCTACCAAAACAGCCTCCTAGGGTGCCTTCGTTGTCAAACTGAGCCTTCCATACTCTCTGGGATGGGGGTACTATGGTACAAACAAGTGGTTGCACCCCCTATGCCCATACAACGCCCTAGAAGATCCAACTGAAACATCTCCCTGCTCAGACATATCAACCTGTGAAGAAAAACTGCATCAAAAAGGCAGAATGAGCCTGATCATATCTGCAAGTGCTCGGAACTAGAAATAAACTGTCTCATTAGACTCAGAGAGTCCAAATCCATCTAAGGTGTATACTCATACCTCTCACAGGTCTCTATCTAATCATCAACCATATTCAATAAACAATATAACCATCTGTAAATGATCAGACACCAATAATAACTCAGACTATCATCCATCTGCTGCAAGTGTTAAAAGGCTAAGACATGCTCTACAAATCATTCAAGCAACAATCACAACAAGTAGCAGTCATTTGACTAGCGGTACATCAACCAATACCTATACAAGGCTTTATTTATTATTACTCGGACTAGACTTTCAAGACTATACTCATTTCATAGTTGTAGCCAATTTGCTAGTGAAGGGTGAAAGATGAAATTGACAAGGCTGAGGCAACGGATGACTTCCTACTTAACATCATGACACTTTGGATATGGAGAGGAAATACTCACTATAACCAATGTCGAACAAACAACAACACAAAGAATGGCAGTGCCTCACAAATGGTTGAGCTATTTAGAGAGTGCTTATTCAACTTAGGCATCATATCTACATCAAGTTAGATCCAAGTTCATTAGGACCATCAATTTTATTCCATGGCCTTTTTGGCCTATATGACCCTTTGGGACTTCACCAGTGCTTAAAAGCACAGCTAATCGCAGCTTTCATCCGGGACATATTTATATTTATAAGATCAGCAATATTTGGACATCATATTTTTAACCATTGCTTTTTTGGACCTTTTCTTATACCCTTCAAGGGGTATTTTAGCATTTCATTGCTCTTGCCCTTTTTCACATATGTTAAGAAACACAGTTTTATCATTTTCATTTTCCATGGACGCATATATAATATTTCCAATGCAAGTAGTACATGAGCTTTCAGTTTTAGCCAACAACATCTCAAGTGACCAGGGGGAGTTCTGCACAATTCCAAACATCAGGAAAACCGACCAGAATGATTTAGGCATACAATCCAACTCACCAAAGGCAAGTTCTGTCACCAACTCAGATCCGAGACACAACATAAACAAGGAGGCTTGTCCAACAAAGGTTCTAGCGGGGGAAAAGGTCCTCCATGCCATAATTCAAGAAGTCAATCGGGTTGAAAACAAAACTGGAAGGTAATGGATGGGTGGAGATAGTGAATGATGAAGCCAACACTAGCAAGCCAAAACAATGGTGGGAATGACTACCTTTATTCTTCCTAAGGAGGGTAAAACCAATGAGTATAGATCAAGAACTTCCAAGTCTAAAGAGGGACATCAATACATAATACAAAACATATCCAAGTCCATATAATTATGACCACCGGATCATGACACCACATGTTAATACATGTCACAAAAATGAGTATAAGAGCAATGATAACCATAACACAATATAAAAAGCTGAGTCATAATCATGCAATATAATCCATCTGAAACATCATCTGTCCAATGAGAAAGCACTGATATAAAACTGGGAATCAAGAACTGCTCTGTAATGACTAAATGGCTACATCTGTCCTCAAATCTTAGTGTCCTAAGACTCGGTCATGACATGGGAGAGTACAATAGTCCACTAATACAATAATGATCCGTCAAAACTGCTCATCTCAGCATCTCATATGTAAGAGATCTGGCTGAAAAATGTACTGTGTCTGAAAAATAGAATATGGTATCCTGGCTACTATATATGTGATAACAAGCTGTATGCAAAACTTCTTGCACTTGAATCACATTATCTATGAGATGCCTTCCTTTTACAAACCCCCTAGAGAGGAGAAATTAAAAATCCTAATAAAGGCTTAATTCTATTAGCTAATAGTTTGGCCAGGATTTTATATGAGGTGTTACAAAGCAAGATAGGTTGAAACCTATCAAAATTTAATGGATAAACTTCCTTTGGAATTAAAGCAAGGAAAGTGGAATTGGTGCACCATCCCACTTTGGATTTTTTATGAAAGGCTGATATCATACGAAGTAGATTTGTTTTTATTACATTCTAGCAAAATCTGTAGAAATGAATAGAGAAGCCATCTGGCCCAGGAGCTTTATCCGACTCCATTGCCCGGATGACCTCCACTATTTCTTTTTCAGAAAAAGGTTTCTCTAGACCAACATTTATCTCTGAACTGACTAAAGTAGGAATATTGGACAAAAAATCAGCATTCACTTCTTCATCAGAGATGTTGTCTTCTTGAAACAAATGCTGTAAATGTATTTTTGCAGCTTGTTGTAATTACGTGTCCTTTTATGACTTCACCCTCACTTGAATAGATTTCCGAGATGTGATTTCGAGATAATCTAGCTCTGCATTGTCTATGGAAAAAAACAATATTTTTATCTCCCGCTTGCAGCCAAAGACTACGGGACTTAAGATGCAGGTACTCCTCTTCCTGACGAAAGGAGAGGAAGGAATTTAGTTGAGTGGCCTGCTCAAAATCAAGATGAGATTTAGTGATTTCTGAATCCTCCATATCTAGCTGAATCTCTGCTAAAACCTGCACTTTCTCTTTCCAGCTGCTCATTGGAGTTGTGAGAGATTTTTTAACCTAGCTTTTTAAGGCGTACTTAGTACACTTACGTTTTTGTTCCCAAATGTAGTTGGGGTATCCTTCTACATACTGAGACCAAGCTAGTATCATTGTTTCCCAGAAGCCTTCTCTCTCTATCCAAAGAGGATTGAACCGAAACGGTATAGGATCTAGATCTTCCTCTTCTTCCAGTACCAAGGAGATGGGATAATGATCATGTTAATATTCTCTATGCTAAGCTAGATTATCAGCATTCAATTCAATTTCACAATAATAATAGCATACATGATCACTGAAAGAAATAGTATCATAAGATCAACACAGGTTTACCCTGAGAAAACCCTAAAGGGAAAAACCCAGCAAGAAAAGCTTCCTCAATATAGATGATCAAAAGATAAAAGATAAGACCTCAAATAGGTCCTTCTCCTCCTTGCAGATAAGACTCTCTCTCTCTCTCTCTCATGCGCTACACAAGTGTGTGTCTGTGTGTTTCAAATGAGGAGCGCCTCCCTCTATTTATACTATTCCGCTCACTTAACTTTTCACTCAACTAAGTCGACCCCACTAAAATTGACTGGGTTGACTTTCCTAGGGAGACTCAAAACATCATATTATTATATTCCGGAGGGTGCTAATGACCCGACTTACAACGTAGGGTTTTCCTCATGACTCTCTACTGACCTAATACAATAATATCATCCTGATGGAGGAATAAAAACATCTCCGAAAGGTTACATCAATATAATACATTTAGAATATTCTTCGAAGTTACAATAATTCAACACTCCCCAACAACAACAATAGTAGGAGAAGGAGAGAGAGAATCTTCAACATCATCGGGGTGATACATCTATAAATCATTGGAAGCTTTTTCATCATCTTTGACATATAATCTTCATCTTCAATTTCAGCAGCAGCAATACTTTGGTCATTTGGTCGACAACATCATCATCAATACTTTGAGCAACATCATCAGCAGTACTTTTGAGCAACATCATCATCAATACTTTGATCTTTCGATCAGCATCATCATCATCATCAGCAACAACCTGCAATCCACAATACGAAGACGAAAGTCTACAGATCACTTTAGGACTTAAGTGCAGGGATGATACAATCCTACCACATTCTCGAGGATCGAATTCTCCGGATACTATTACGAAATAATCACTCCCTATCACTTTAGGACTTAGGTCCAAGGATTATGCAATCCTACCACATTCTCGAAAACCGAAGTCTCTGGATACTATTACGGGATAATCACCCCCTATCACTTTAGGACTTATGTCCAAGGATGATGCAATCCTACCACATTCTCAAAAACCGAAGTCTCCGGATACAATTACGAAATAATCACTCCCTATCACTTTAGGACTTAGGTCCAAGGATGATGCAATCCTACCACATTCTCGAAACCCGAAGTCCCTGAATACAATTACGGGATAATCAGTCCTTATCACTTTAGGACTTAGGTCCAAGGATGATGCAATCATGCTTCTTTCTCAGAGACATAAGTCTATGAATCGCTTTAGGACAAGTGTCTAGGGATGAACAATCCCACTGTAACATCACTGCTCCCTCTTTCGAGGAAGGTCTTTTCGAACAACACCAAGCTTGTCTCAAAAGTATTCAAACTTTATTCAAGACAGAGGCTTTTTCAACACATCAGCAACTTGTTCATCGGTACTCACATACTGGAGCTTTATGGCTGCCTTTTGTATCATATCTTGAATGTAGAAATACCGGATTTCTATGTGCTTCAATTTATCATGGAACACTAGGTTCTCTATCATCTTTATACAACTCTGGTTATTATATAGAATCAATGTGGTGTCCAACTCCAGGTTAAATAAACTTGACATCAACTTTCGAAGCCATATGGATTCACAACTAGCAAAGCAAGCTGCTATGTATTCTGCTTCAACCATGCTAAGAGCAACACTGGACTGTTTCTTGCTAAACCATGAAATCATAGCAGACCCCAGACAAGAACATCCACCTGATGTGCTTTTCCTATCTAAGACACTTCCATCCCAATCTACATATGTATATCCATACAATCTATAGTCATGGTTTCCATCATAGTATAGACCAAAGTCTATAGTTCCTTTCAGATATCTCATCACATGTTTTGCAGCTACCAGGTGAACACGTCTAGGTTGAACTAGATACTGACTCAAAGTGTTCATAGCAAAACAAATGTCTGGTCTGGTATTTGTTAGATACATCAACGACCCAATAATATGTTTGTATTGAGTCACATCCACTAACTCTGATGATTCATCATCCAACAACTTCAGGTTGGTATCCATGGGTGTGGCCATGGCTTTACATTCCAACATATCAAATCTTTTCAAAATTTCTACTGCATACTTTCCCTGATTGAGAAAGATTCCTTCTGAACTTTGCCACACTTCTAGACCTAGAAAATAGTGCATTAATCCAAGGTCTTTCATCTCAAATTCCTCAGGGATCTTCTTCTTGCATTCTTTAATCTGTCTCTCATTCCTTGTCAGAAATAGGTCATCCACATATAGTAATAGTATGAAAGGTTCATCACCTATAACCTTGAAGTAAAGGTTAGGGTCGGCTTTACTCTTGGTAAAGTTCAAGCTCGTCAGGAAACTATCTATCCTTCCATACAAAGCTCTAGGAGCTTGCTTCAGGCCATACAAGGGCTTCTTCAACTTACATACGTGATTCCGTCTGTCTTCAACTTCAAATCCTTGTGGTTGTTCTATGTATACTTCTTCCTCAATCACATCATTCAGGAAGGATGTCTTTACATCCATATGGGGTAAATTCCACTTCATCATGGATGCAAGTGCCATGATAGCTCTAATCGAAGTATACCTTACTACTGGTGCAAATGTTTCTTCATAATCAATTCCCTCTTTCTAAGAGAAACCTCTAGCCACAAATATTGCCTTGTATTTCTCTATACTTCCGTCAGCTGCATGTTTTATCTTGTAAATCCACTTGGAATATATCACACTCTTTCCTTCTAGTTTGGGAACTATATCCCACACATCATTCTTCGTTATTGACCGATATTCTTCTATCATTGCTTCTATCCATTCTTTCTTCTGTACAGCTTCTTCATAGTTTGTAGGTTCTTGATCTACAAGATCACACATTAAAGCTACATAGTTGGAAAATGGCTTGGTCTTCTTGCTTATTCTTGTAGAGCCTTCTGGAGCTCCATATCTTTCTTCTTCTTGTATAATTTCTCTTGCCCAAGCAGGCTTTCTCTTTCGTGATATCTCCATCATGGGAGGTTCTTGTGGTTTTGTCATATCATGATCTTAAGGCGTTTCATCTTCAAGGAGGAATGTAGCCTCTACATTTCTGGGAGGTGCATATTCTTCATATATTTCTTCATGTTGACATTTTCTAGATTTCTTGAGAGTTGCTTCTTCATCGAATGTTACATCTCTACTGATTTCCATATGATGGAATCCAGGAATGTAAATTCGGAATGCCTTGGATACTTCATAGTATCCAACAAATATTCCCTTCTTTTCAAAAGGGTCTAGCTTGGTTCTTTTCTCTTTTGGTATGTGAACATATGCTGGACAACCGAATATCTTAAGGTGACTTACTTCAGGCTTCTTTCCCGTGAACATCTCTTCTAGAGTCTTGAATCCAAGAGCACTGTGAGATATTCTATTGTGTACATGGACAGCAGTTCTTGTTGCTTCTTCCCATAGATGCATTTGAAGATCTTGATCATGTATCACCGTCTTCACTGCCTCCATGATGGTTCTATTCTTTCTTTCCGCAACACCATTTTGTTGAGGATTGTAGAGAGTAGTTAGTTCCCTCTTGATCCCAACATTTTTACAAAAGGCTTCAAATTCTTTTGAAGTATATTCTCCATCGTTGTCTGATCGTAGTGTCTTGATTCTTTTGTCTAAAAGGTTTTCTATCAAGGCTTTGAATTCCTTGAATTTTTCAAACACTTCGTTCTTTGCTTTCAAGAAGTATATCCATGTTTTTCTTGAATAGTCATCAATTAATGTAATATAGTATTCAAAACCACTCAAGGATGTGGAGGACATTGGACCACATACATCTGAATGACTTAATTCCAATGTACCTTTAGTTTTTGTTTCACTCTTCGAAAATGGATTCTTGATATTCTTTCCTTTTGCACATCCTTTGCAAATGCCTTCATGGTTGATCTTCAAGTCTGGTAATCCCGTCACTACTTTGTTCACATGAGGTAGTGCTTTGTAATTTATGTGGGCAAGCCTCCTATGCCACAGTTCACTAGGGTTAGTGGTCTCATGAATAAGAGTTGTTTCTAAATGTCCCTTGAGTTTATACAGGCCTCCTTCTTCTTCACCGATGACAACTACATCTTCAATTGACTTTCCTTTGGGCCACATGAGTACTTGTCCATCTATGAATGCAACTCTATATCCTTTCTTATCTAATTCTGAGATAGAAAGTAAGTTCTTCTTTAGACCTAGTACATATAAAACTTCTTTCGTCTTCAGGGGGTTTCCTGAATCAAGCTTCTAGCTTGCTTCATCAATTCCTTTGATTGGATATTGATAGTCATCTCCTAGAGATACTTTCTGAGGAGAATTATTTTCTTCAAGTTTTGACAAAATTTTCTTTTGTCCCTTCATGTGCTTTGAAGCACCACTATCAATAAGCCATGTGTCTTCTCCAGGTGTTACAGACCCAGAGAGTGCAGAGAATAGTACATACTCTTCTGCATCTTCTTTTCTTGCTTGCTTTCTCTGAGGTCCTTCTTCTTCTTCTTCTTCACCCTCATCTTTAGCTAGATGTGCATGATGTCTTTTGTTGTTGTTCCTCTTCTTGTATTCTTCTTTCTTCAAAGGACAATTTTTGGCAATGTGTCCTATCTTATCACAATTGAAACATTGAAAGTTGGAGTAGTCCCCCTTTGGAAAACTTTATCTTGTTCTTTGAAACCTTCTGTGAGGTTGAGACTCCTTGTGGTTTCCCTTCTTGAAGTTGGGTTGACTTCTTCTTTTCTTGGTATGGGTGGCTAGGCCTTGATCATCTTCCTTCAGTAGAGCTTATCTATTGGCCACTCTAGCCTCCTCTTGAATACAATCTTCCCATACAATATCAAACTTCGTGCTTTCCTTTCTGGCACACATAGTTTGGCTAAATGAATCCCAGGGTAGAGCAGTCATAACCAACTCATCTTAATCAAGGTTGCCTCCAATTGCTTCTAGTTGTTCCTTGAACTGGGAGACCCTTTTAAAATAGTCCTGGATGGATTCTCCATGACTCATCTTGGTGTTCTTCAATTGAGCTCTTAGATTCATCTTTCTGTTGATGTTCCTTCCTTCAAACATCCTTGCTAGGGAATCATTCAATTCTTTTGGAGTCTTCTAGGATAACAATTGAGGGATCAAGTAATCCTTGATAGAGTCAGCAATCATCCTTTGTGCCCTAATCAGATCCTTTTTGTGCTTCTCCTTAGCTTCAGCCTCATCAGGTTCTGCAATTTCTTACTCGATATATTTCTCAAGATCATTCTCCCTGAGAATGAGGCCAATTTTGTATTTCCATGCTTGGTAATTCTCTATGCCTTCTAGTTTGTCCTCAAGCTTGGTGCTTGGGGCCATCTTGTCAGAAGATTAGAAAAAATTGAAATTCTTGAAAATGAGAAACTGATCTTACCAGGAGATGCACTTGACTGAGACAAGTTGACTGGCGTGCTTGGTTTCTGGAGATCTCAAGTCTTCACCTTTCAAAACTGACTTGTGAGATTCTGCAGTGCAGTTTTTCTGGTTTTCTAGATTTCTGCAGTTTTCTGGTTAAATGTCAAACTAGGGTTTGACTTTCTCGGAGATCTACCCACTCAAAAAATTTGATCTCAGGCTCAATGGATGCGCTCTAAGAGGGAGCAAATTTCTATGCAGTCAGATCTTCAAAAATCCAATTTTCTCTGAAACCCTAATTTATTGTTAGAGAGGGAGACAAGGATTTTTCACCTTATGAAAGTTGTCCTATTCAAGTTAGCTCTGATACCATGTTAAGATTCTCTATGCTAAGCTATATTATCAACATTCAATTCAATTTCACAATAATAATAGCATATAGGATCACTGAAAGAAACAATATCACAAGATCAACACAGATTTACCTTGAGAAAACCCTAAAGGTAAAAACCCAGCAAGAAAAGCTTCCTTAATATAGATTATCAAAAAGATAAAAGATAAGACTTCAAACTGGTCCTTCTCTTCCTTGCAAATAAGACTCTCTCTCCAAAAGGTTACATCAATAAAATACATTTAGAATATTCTTCGAAGTTATAATAATTCAACAGATCAGATGTTAACTTAGGCAGAATTTTGGAAGAAATTAGTATTTTCCCCTCCATCAAAGAGCTTTGAACCAAAAATCTATCTAGTCGAACAAAAATACTGGCAACCCCTACTCTATTATTGGTCCCAGTGTAACGAACTTTCTTAGGTTTGAAATCAAGAAGGTCACGAGCATGGATCAAAGTCTCCACTGCCTCCTGGAGAGGATCTTTACCTCCAACCCCTCATTTTTTCTCATTAGGGTCTAAAATTATATTGAGATCCCCTACCACTATGATATTTATTGGAGTGTAGATTTCTATGAAATCTGATAAAGAATTCCAATAGTATTTTTTCTCTATAAAATTTACTAGTACATAAAGGTTAAAGAGAGCCATTAAGATCTTACTTGTTAAATGCTGAAGTTCAGCATAAATCCAATGTTGGGTAGCAAAAATTTTTTTTAGAAGAAACTTGTCCTCTGACCATAAGATTGTGAGGCTCTAAAGTACCCCATGCACTGACTGCCTTACCTGCATTCTTTTTCCACTTTGAGCTGCTTAAGGTTAAAAGAGCTTCCTCTTCGATCTTTGTCTCTTGGAAGAAGAGAATGTCTGAGGGTTCCATTCTTAATAAATCTTTAACTACTTCTATTTTTTTGGGTTCCCCAATCCCCTGCAATTCCACGAGACGATCTGCATTATTTACCCGATAAAGAGGGAGTTGGGCCTCCCTTTGGGGGTCTATTCCGCTTACTTCTGGCTATTGACATTTCAATTGTAGCCTGACTTCACTGCATCTTTAATCTCTCAGCTTCTTCTTCTCTGGCCTCCTTTCAATACTTTCTACCTACCCTTTTAGTGATTTGCTCAATAAAATCTTCTTCCAAAGAGCCAAAAGTGTCAATCGATTTCTTCTTTAGAATTTCAGCATAAGAGGGAGAAGATATGACACATGTGGGTGATTTATGAAGTTCATGCAAGTTTACTTCTTCACCAAGACTTTCTAAAGTTGTTGTTACAGATTGTTCTTGTAGTCCAGAATTTACTTCACCTTCTTCTCTGAGCACATCTATTTGTTGCACTTCGCCCTCTTCAAGATTTTGATCTTCAGATGGGCTTAAAACAACAAAAGGGTTTGATGAAATGATGACCTTTTCCATAGCCTAAGGTTTAAAAAATCTCTTCTCAACAGGAATGACTCCATTCCCTATGTTCCCTCCTTTACCTTTCATTATGTTATCCTGTTTGGAAGTGCCTACTTTCTAACTTGTGTCCATTGATCAACCTTCTCTTTTTCATTTTCTTCTTCTGATTTTTTCTTATAATTTCGAGCAAAGTGGCCATATCCATAGCAATGACGGCACTTGAAAGGGAGTTGTTCGTAATCAAGATCCTGAATATGTAACCATTCAGCTATAGTTAACTTAATCGCCTCAGGCAGCCCTGTCTCCAAATCTACTTCAACACATATTCTTGCACACGAATATTGTTCTTTCCTTTCAGCTCTGCTGATATGTTTCCCTTACTTATTCCCAATGGTTTCCAGAGATTCTAAATTCCAGCAATGTAAAGGTAAATGGGGTAGCCTGACCCAGACGGGAACGGCTGAAGGAACGTCCTGGGTAGGATCGAAGTCCAGAGTCCACTTATTCAAGTAAAACCCCTGAGGGCCCATAAAATAAAGACCATTTCAAAAAATGAGGTCACGATATTCTGCTGAATCAAACACAAAAACATAGTAACCTCTGCCAACCAAATGATTTTGGATTTCTTCTGTAACCAAGGGTCTCCAATTTCACTGAACCCATCCATCAATAGCCTTAGGAGAAGGCCATAAACCCGTAAATTTCCCAATGAGCCCACGCTCAGCAAGATTCAAAGCGGTCCAACAGGGGCGTTTAGCAGGCAATTCAATAGAGGGAATTTTGTCTGCTTTCTTCACAAAATGTTGCACATTAGGGTTTCCCTTCCTCTTGCCGTAGGAAGCAACCAGACGCTTGAAGGCAACAATCTTAGGAGGAATTGGAGGGGATAGACCCCCTCCGATGTCCATGTTCAAACACTCGCAGCGAGAATAAACAGAATGTTAAAGAACCCCCTTCTTGATCCAGAATTTGTGTTCCTGTAAAACAAAAAAGACTCACCCAAACTCACGCTCTACCAGAGGGATTGAGCCACTCATAACATCTTCAAAGCCACTCTGCAGCACCAACGTCTCATGAACAATCCTCCTGCAAATCAACCCAACAAGGGAGAACCAGAAGGCATTACACTGATCACGGAATTTTTTTTAAAAATTCTTCTTGGAGCCGAAATCTCATTTCGCTTCCCTTCAAAACTCCCATATAAGCTATTAAATTCTTTAATAACACATTTAAATTCAATTTATTATTATTATGTTGTAAATAACGTATTTAATTAATTATACTTACCTAATACAACAAACTAATTATATAATGTTAATACATATTAACACTTTAGTTAAAATATAACTAAAATTCCCATTACATTGCTAATCAAATATGATTTCAATAACCTTTTTATTTTTTACAATAAAATCTCTCCTTAAATAATTTTATAAAAAATCGTTATTAATAAAACTACCCTCTTACTAATATATTTTAATATCTTGTTCTAGAATTTTTTTTATTTTTTGGCCCCAAGAATATTTTGATTGCATTGAAGCGACTTCAACTCTAGTTTGTGCTTGGGAGGTTTGTTCTTTGCAGGATCGTGAAGCTCTGTCTTAGCTCCTGGATCTAGAAAACTTTTGATTGATTGCTCCAAGATCTGATTCCATTGAAGTGAAGAGAGCTTCGGCTCTAGCTCGTTCTTTGGAGGAGTTCTTGAATAACAAGTTCGCGAGTTGTTGCTGGAAGGTTTCACCAATGCTGCGACCTTTTCAAGAATTTTGGAGCCTCCAGCCTATCATTGAATGGATCTCAATTAGCTCTAGAGTGCTGAGCTGCTGGAGCGTCCCCTGGAAAGGAAATTTCACGAAGGATCGTGAAGCTTTGTCTTAGCTCTTGGATCTAGAACTCTTCTGATTGATTGCTCCAAGATCTGAATCTACTGAAGTGAGAAGAGCTTCGGCTCTAGCTCATGCTTTAGAGGAGTTCTTAAATAGCAGGTTCGCGAGTTGCTGCTGGAAGGTTCCACCAAGGCTACAATCTTTTCAGGAATTTTGCAAACTCCATCCTGTCATTGAATGGATCTCAATTAGCTCTAGAGTGTTGATCTGTTGGAGCGTTTTATCCCCTGGCAAGTTGGACTACGTTTTTGAAGGAAGATCTTTCTGCTGCTATTGATTTTCTTTTCATCAAGTGATTCATTGTGAAGTAGATTGGTGCACAGAGAATTCTCTTATGGATGTCGGAGGGGACCCTCCTCCTCCTCTTCCACCTGAACTGGATGCCTTTAAACAATTGGTTGCCTCCTGTGGCAAGAGGAAAGGGGGTCCAAATTTGCAGAGATTTGTGAAAAAATCAGACATTCCCTTGGTTGAATTTCCTGCTGAACGAACTTGCCAAACGGCATTAAATATTGCTAAGCGAGGGCTTATTGGGAAATTTTCAAGTCTCTGGCATTCTCCTAAGGCTATTGATGGATGGATTCAGCGAAATTGGAGGACCTCAGTAACTGAAGGTATTTGAAATCACCTGGTTGGCAGAGGATATTATGTTTTTGTTTTTTATTCAGCCAAGGATCGTGATCTTATTTTTCGAAACGGTCCATACTTCATGGGCCCTCAGGGGCTCTATTTGAATAAGTGGACTCCGAATTTTGATCCTACCCAAGATGTTCCGTCTATTGTTCCTTCTTGGGTAAGGATTCCTCACTTACCTTTACACTGCTAGAACTCAGAATCCCTGGAAACCATTGGGAACAAACTAGGAAAATACATCGATATGGCAAAAAGGAAAGATCAATATTTGTGTGCAAGAATATATGTTGAAGTAGATTTGGAGATAGGGCTGCCAGAGGCAATCAATTTAACAATCGTTGAATGGTCTCACATCCAGGAGCTAGATTACGAACAACTTCCTTTCAAGTGTCTTTACTGCCATGGTTATGGTCATTTTGCCCGAAATTGCAAGAAAAAATCAGAAGAAGATCTTGAAAAAGAGAAGGCTAATCAGTGGACTCAAGTTCAAAAAACAGGTATTTTCATCCATGACAATAGAAAGAAAGGCAAATAAGGAAAGACTAGGAATGGAGCCACTACTAATGGGAAGAGCCTACCTAAAACTCAGCCTATAGAAAATCCCATTGCTTCATCTAATCATTTCGTCGTTTTAAGTTCTTTTGAAGATATTCCTATTCTTGAAGAGGGTGAATTGCAGTGCTTAGTAGAGCAGGACGATGAAGTTGAAGTAAACACTAGACCATTCGAATAATCTGGAACAACTAATTCAAAACTACCTAGTGTAGGTGCAATCTTGCAGGAAAACCATCCTTCTCCAAATGGAACCAAACCTTCTCCATCTTGTACAGAAATAATAAAGAAGAAACCGGTTGAAAGTTCTAGCTCTTCTGAAGAAGATTATATAGAGCAAATTTCCAAAAAGGTAGGCAAAAATTCCCGAAAGGAGGCTAGAGAACAAGAGGCGGAGAGATTAAAGATGTAGGGCAGCCAGTCCACAATTGAAATGTCACTTGGCAAAAGCAAGAGGATTAGACCCCTAAAGGGAGTAATAACTTCATCTCTCTCGGGTAAATAATGCAGATCGTCTCTTGGAATTGCAGGGTATTGGGGAATCCAAACAAAGCAGAAGCGGTCAAAGATTTAATGAGAATGGATTCTACTGATATTCTCATGCTTCAAGAGACAAAGATAGAAGAGGAAGCTCTTCTATTCTTAAGTAAAACAAAGTAGAAAATGAATGCTGGCAAGGTGGTCAACGCGAGAGGTACTTCTGGGGGCCTTGCAACCTTATGGTGTGAGGATAATTTTCATCTAAAAATCTCGCTTGTTACCCAACACTGGATTTTTACAGAACTCCAGCATATTTCAAGTAAGATCTCCATGGCTCTTTTCAATCTTAATGTTCCAGTAAATTCTAATGAAAACAAATAATGTTGGAAATCACTGTCATATTTCTTAGAAATCTATTCTCCTATAAATTCTATAGTGGCAGGGGATCTCAATATAAATTTAGACCCAAAAGAGAAAAAAGGTGGAGTTCGTGGTAAGGATCCTTTTCAAGAATCAGTGCAGTCTTTGATCCAAGCTAGCGATCGTATTGACTTTAAACCTAAGAAAGATCGTTTCAGTTGGTCCAATAACAAATTAGGGGCTGCCAATATCGTTGCTCGTCTTAACAGGTTTCTGGTCCAAAGTTCCTTGATGGATGGGAAATTCATAATCTCAACCAAAATTTTGCCCAAATTAACTTCAGATCATCATCCTATTTCTCTGATGTTTGAAGAAGAGGAAGATCTTGGCCCAATTCCGTTCTATTTCAGTCCTCTCTAAATTGAGAGAGATGGTTTCTGGGAAACAATGACACAATCATGGAATCAATACGTAGAAGGATCCCCAAGCTTTGTTTGGGAGCAGAAACTTAAGAACACTAAGTATACATTGAAAAATTGGGCAAAAAAATCTCTCAATACTCCAATGAGCAGTGGGCAAGAGAAAGTGTTGGAGTTATCAGAGATCCAGTTAGGAATGGAGGAAAGCGAAATTACCAAAGCTCAGTTGGTTCTTGAACAGTCCGCTCAAATTAAAACCTTTCTCTCTTTTCGTCAGGAAGAGAAATACCTTCGGCTGAAGTCTCGTAGTCTTTGGTTGCAAGCAGGAGATGAAAACATAGCCTTCTTCCATCGTCAATGTAGAGCTAGACTTTCACGTAATCATATTTCATAAATCTCCACATGTGAGGGAAAATTCATAAAGGTCATGATCAATTAAAACAGGCTGCAAGAAGGAATTTTCAGCACTTGTTTCAGGAGGATGGAATCTCTGATGGTGAAGTGACTCCTGATTTTTTGACTAATATCCCTTCTATTGTGAGTTCATAGGTTAACGATGGCTTAATGAAGCCCTTCTTTGAAAAAGAAATTTTGGATGTCATCTGGGCAATGGAGTCGGATAAAGCTCTTGGGCCGAATGGCTTTTCTTTCCATTTTTATAGAGTTTGCCAAAAAATTATAAAAACAAATCTGATCCACATGGTGACAGCCTTTCAAAATAAAGCTAAAGTGGGAGGGTGTACTAATTCTACTTTCCTTGCTTAAATCACAAACGAAGTTAATCCTGCAAATTTTTACATGTTTCAACCTATCTCACTATGTAATTCCTCCTACAAGATCCTTGCTAAACTTTTAGCTAATCAACTCAAGCCTTTGTTAGGGAAGTTGATCTCTCCAGTGCAGTGGAGTTTTGTAACAGGTAGGAATTTAGTTGACAATGTAATTCAACTCCAAGAAGCCCTCCATTCAAGTTTTCAAAGGAAGGAGAAAAGAATGTTAATCAAGCTGGATATGAAAAATGCCTTTGATCGAGTAAAGCTCACCTTTCTCTATCAAGTCCTCTCTTTTGGTTTTAGCATTGAGTTTGTTAACTTGATAAAAGCTTGCACAGATAGGCCCTAGATTGTGCCTCTTGTCAATGGTAGACCTTCATATTTTTTCCAAGATTCAAGAGGACTCTGCCAAGGATGTCTGTTGTCACCTTTCCTCTATATCTTGATGGCAGAAACTCTTCGCAGAAAGCTTGCAGTAAAAAAGGAAGCAGGTTATATTCCAGGCATTAAGATAGCAACGATAGTGGATCCTATAAATCATGCCCTCTTCGCAGATGATTCTCTCCTTTTTGGAGGGGCCTCATTAAAGATTGCTCGAGCCTTTAATGAAATTCTTCAAAAATTTTGCTTAATTTCGAGAGCTCTAATCAACAAAAATAAAAGTGTTGTTTATGGTTGGAATGTAGATCATCCGGAAATTCTTTGAATAGCACATACTTCGAGTTTCCCTGGCTTTGATAAGTGGGAGAAGATTAAATATCTGGGACTACCTCTAACCCTTGGACCAAGTCTTCCTTCACTTTGGTTAGAAGTTATAGCTAAGATAAAAGCCAAAATTGCTTCTTGGGGTGGACATTGGTTAACCAAGGCTAGAAAAATGATTTTGATCAAGGTTGTTCTATCAGCCCTTCCCATCTTTCAATCCTCTTTGTTGCTTGCTCCTAAGTCTATCTCATCTCATATTTCCAAACTTGTGCGAGACTTTCTTTGGAATGGCAGTAAAGGCAACCAGAGTAAGATGCACTTGGTAAGTTGGGACATTCTCAAAAGACCATTATCGAAAGGTGGACTGCAAATCCGTGACCCTGGCTTAGCAAATCTAGCTTTGAGAGGGAAACTCATTTGGAAGTTGTTTGTAGACAAAAAGCATCTGGTAAGCAAGATTTTTTGGATGAAATATCTAAAGGGAGGTTCTTTGAGAAACTTAAAAGCATAAAACACCCCTCAAGGTACAGCAATTTGGAATTCATGCAGAAAAAGAATTGAACATATTCAACATCAGTTATACAGAATCCCTGGCAATGAGGTGAGGATCTTTTTGTGGGAAGATAGCATCCTAGGAAACCTCCTCTCTCTTCCTTAATTTCGTTAAATCCGATCATGTTGTTGTTTGTCAATAAAGGATTTATTCGGCTTGCAGATATATGTTCTTCAGACATTGACAAGAATTGGTCAGGTTGGTCGCTGCCAGAGCTTACAGAACCCCTTATGCTGTTAAAAAATATGCTTATCTCCACGCTCTCAAGTTTATCTCCTGTTCATCGCTCCTCTAAGGAAAAATGGGGGTGGGGAAGTTCAGGCTTTTACTCTACAGCTCAAGACTTTTTAGCTCTTCAACCTCCTCATCCCTGTTTGTTGCCTCTGTCACTGTGGAAAGAAGTTTGGTCATCTTTCAGTCTGCCCAAGGTAAATTTTTTGTGAGGAACCTGCAGCAAACAAGTAATCAAAACACACGATATAGCAGCAGAACTCAGAATCACTTTTATATTAATCGCAAGCCACTTCGAGGGGGCAACCTCCTTTGAGCAAGCTCAATACAAAATAACTTCACGGTGGCTTCCTTGGCCTCAACACACACTTATATATTGAAAATAGGCGCCAATACCATGGGTCAAAACCATGGGCCAATATAAACTATGGATCAACAAATACTACAGGCAGCTTACAAAGCATATGCACCTCACAACAATAACACAAACTATGGATCAACAATTACTATGGGAAGACTTACAAAGCATATGCGTCCAACAACAATATACTAACATAGTAAAGAGAGGGATTGACATGGGTTCCTAACATCCCCTCCCCCTTAGAAAAATCTTTGTTCTCAAAGCTTTAGATGTGGAAATTGTCGCTGTCTCTGGAGGAGTGGTTCCCACGTAGCATCCTCGGGCTGCATTCCGTGCCATGGAATTAAGACCTCTGTGACAGAGCGAGAGCGAAGCTGACGAGTGCGCTTATTGAGGACAGCCTCTGGCTCCAAAAAGATGGATCCTTCATTATCTAGTTCTGGTAAAATAGTTTGGCCTTTGATGTTGGTGCCAAGAACTTTCTTCAGACAAGAGACATGAAATACTGGATGAATGCGGGAAGAAGGCGGAAGTTCCAATTTAGAAGCAACAGGCCCAATCTTCTGAAGAATCCTATATGGCCCATAGAACTTTGGAGCAAGCTGATGATGCCCTTTGAGTTTTAGTGAGAATTTCTTGTAAGGCGGGAGATGAAGAAAAACTATATCACCGGCTTCAAAAGTGCGCTCAGAACAGTGCTGATCAGCTTGTTGCTTCATGCAATTTCCTGCCATGTGAAGGTTTTCACGCAAAATGCGAAGGACCGCATCAACTGCCTGAACTGGAGAACTGCTGGGGTTGTAAGGAAGAAGAACTGGCGGTGCCGAAACATAAACTGCGTCATATGGAGTCATTTTAGAGGCAGTGCGGTAAGAGGTATTGTACCACCATTCAGCGAGAGGGAGCCACTTTGCCCACTGATGTTGTTGCTCAGAGGAGAAGCAACGAAGATAAGGTTCCAAGCATTTATTGATAATTTCAGTTTGACCATCCGTTTGGGGGTGATAACCTGAACACATCTTCAGTTTGGCGCCAATGTGGTGAAAGAGTTCTATCCAAAAATGACTGGCGAAAGTCGCATCACGATCCAAGACAATGGAAGAAGGCATTCCATGAAGACGAAAGATCTGGTCTAGGAAAATTTGAGCAATGAAAGAGGTTGTATAATGATGGCTGAGAGCACAAAAATGACTATATTTGGAGAGGTGATGAACCACAACCAAAATCACAGTCTTCCCTCCAGATTTAGGGAGCCCGTCAATGAAATCCATAGAAATATTTGTCCATAGCTGGGGAGGTATGGGCAAGGGCTCGAGCAATCCCGGAAGGGGTGTTGTTTCACCCTTATTGCGCTGGCAGGTATCACATTCAACCACCATCTGTTGAATTGTCATTTTCATGCCCTGCCAAAAGAAGGTGCGTCGTGCCCGTTCATACGTTTTGAGAAAACCAGAGTGCTCCGCTGACGGAGAAGCATGGAGTTCATAGAAGATAGCTTGTTGAAGAGCTGTGTTCTGGGGAAGCACCAGACGACCCTTGTATCGCATTGAAGCACCATCCCAAGAGTAATGTGGAACAGCAGCAGGGTTGTTTTCCAAGCGTTGGATGATGTGAGATAATGAAGAGTTATTGACATAACCCTGCTGAACCGATTGCAGCCAATTTGGAATAGGCATAGGAATAGCGGAAAGAGAACCTTGGTCATCAAATGTGTGAGAAAGGGCATCCGCCACAAGATTGTCCGTACCCTTCTTATAAGTGATCTCATAGTCATAACCCATGAGTTGGCTAACCCATTTCTGTTATGCTGGGAAGGATACACGTTGTTCTAGGAAATATTTCAGACTCTGGTGATCAGTCTGGATGCAGAAATGATTCCCTGAGAGGTAGGGTCGCCACTTTTGTACTGCATGCAAAATGGCCATCATTTCCTTCTCATATGTAGAGGCAGCTAAATTCTTACTGGAAAGGGCTTTGCGGATGAACACAATGGGGTGTTCATCTTGAAAGAGAACAGCACCAAGTCCATTGCCGTGAGCATCACTCTCAATAGTGAAGGGCTTGGAAAAATCGGGCATAGCTAGAACGAGTGTAGTACACATAGCTTGTTTCAGCTTGTCAAATGCATGCTCAGTAACAGGTGTCCATGTAAAAGCATCATTTTTCAACAGCGCAATTAATGGAGCTACAAGCTTCCCATAATCCTTGACAAACTTGCGGTAGTAGCCAATCAACCCGAAAAAACCACGAAGGCTCTTGAGTGTCTTAGGAGGTGGCCAATTGTTCATGGCAACGATTTTGGCAGGATCCACACGAACCCCTTGTGCTGAGATAATGTGCCTGAGATACTCAACTTCCTTTTTGGCATGGAGATGATGATCAGAGAAAATTTGCATTACAAGAGCCAGAGGCTGGAGATGTTCAGCCCATGTTTTACTGTAGATGAGGATATCATCACAAAATACCAAAATGAATTTCCGCAAATAGGGCCTGATGTTGGGAGGAATGCTACCAGGGAGGAGCTGAATACGATGGTCCTCTGGTCGTGAAGATGTAAGTCCCACTGGTTCAGCAAAAACACCTGTATAGCGATCCAGAATTTGTTGGAGATCCAAAGGAGTAGTGGGGGTCGCTGATGATTGCATTTGAAGGGAATGGAGCTGAGCAATGACACCATGGGAACTCTTCTTAAGGAGTTTTACCATGCGATGTGAACTGATGATGCTGAGAGACCCTGGTTGTAAGCCTTTCAATGTGTGCTTGTGTCCATCGGGGGAGAACTGCATCCAAAGTTCAGCAAAATCCCATAATATGGGGCCAAGTGTGCGCAGCCATTGATCGCCCAAAACCACATCACATCCGCCTAAGGTCAAGGCAAACATGTCAGAGCGGAGGTTATAATCTCCCATAGAGATACGCACATTACGACACTTCCCTTTGCAAGGTAAGGTGCCCCCATTGGCAACCATGACTTCAAAGTTGGAGCAAGGATGGATAAAACAATCAGCTTGTTTGGCGATCCGAGGGTCAATGAAATTATGAGTGCTGCCAGAATCAATGAGTATTGTAAGAGGAAGCTTCTTGAAGTAACTGCGTACCCGCATTGTTTGGGGGGCAGTGACTCCAGCTAAAGCATGGAGGGATATCTCGGGTTGGTCGTCCTGAGATGGAGGGTCAGTAGGCGGCTCCGGAGTGTCAACCAGAGCATCCATTACATCGACAACTTCTTCACCAATTTCAGAGGCAGGTGGAGAATCCACATCCAAGAGATAGATCTTTTGTTGAACACATCGATGTCCCCAACTGAATTTCTCATCACAATTATAACAAATCCCTTTTTCTCTGCGTGCCTGCATCTCTGTTTCAGACGAATGCTTGATTGGAGGTGAGCGAGGAGCTGGCGGAATGGGAGGTCGTTGAAAACCCATATTTCGAAAGGGAACAAAAGAGGAGTTGGAGCGATGTTGGGTTGCCATCTTGTCTTCTGCCAACTTAGCCAACCCCAGGGTTTCCATCATTGTGTTGGGACTGAACATTTTGACCTCAGAGCAAATTGCATCCTTTAGACCACTGATAAAACAACTCCGATAGAAGTCATCAGGTAATCCTTCAGTGTGATTAGCTAGTTTCTCAAATTCAGTTTGATACTCTTTCACAGTGCCAGTTTGGCGAAGTTTAGTGAGAGCTCCTGTGAAGCCATCAAAAGCACTTGGACCAAATCGTGCAAAAGGAGCTGGCAAAAAGCAGGCCATTTTGGCTCTTCATGAGCCTTGATGTACCAACGATACCATTGAAGAGCTTCCTGTTCCAAATGAAAGGAGGCAAGTGGAACTTGGTGGACATCAAAAGTATTATGAAGGTTGAAATACTGTTCTGCACGATAGATCCATCCAGTTGGATCAGTACCATTGAAGCACGGAAAATCTAGCTTCAGACCGTGAAAATTGCTGGAAGAAGAGAACCCATTGGTTGATGAAGACTCGGACTGTCGTCTGGTGTTCATAGCTGCATGCTCAAGATGGAGACCGAGAAATTTTTCATCCAGTTCCTGGAGTTTGGCTTGGATGGCTGCAAGTGCTTCCTCCATGATTTTTGCTCCTGTGCGGGTGACAACCATAAGCAGGATATTTTTCAGGAAGGGATCTACAACGGCGCGGAATTGATCGGCAACAGATGGATCTGCAACGGCGCGGAACTGACCGACAACAGTTCTGGACAGAGGAAATATGCAATTGTGCAACTGAAAATAGATATGGACCCCAGGTATGTGCGGCTTCCTATCGGTTCAAGGGATTCACTCGGCCACCAATGCTGTCTTACAGCTTGCGTATTGGGGCAGTAACCCTCACTCCACGGCTCAGGTAAAACTGATAACCGCTTGGCCACAAACGACAGTTCTTGGTTTACCTCACGGGTGGGAACTAGTCAATCAGGTAGGGGTCGTTGCCCTTTTCGCTGGCAGGTCCTCTCAATGGGCCAACTACTTCGGGGTTCCTGTGGTACTCCTCACAATGAGTTTTAGGGCTTATGCCCAAGTACTTCCCACAGTTAAGCGAAGAGGGATTATTCCCAGATCCGAACCTGCAACAGAAAAAAAAAAATTTGGGCAGAAATTCCACCCAATGTTCAAAAAACGGATCTATATTGCTCAGAATCGCTATTATAGCATGTTTCCGGAACTGGAACAAGCACTCTGCTTCTACTCATGAAATCGGAATAGAAATCGGGGCACTCGATCAGAAGATTTTCTCGTCGCAATTTCCGCGGCCGTCACCGAAATTCTGAAAAATTGCGGATTTTAAATCCGCGATATCTCCACTTTTAGAACTCCAAATGAGATGATTTTTTTTTTGAAACTGCATATTTTTGAAAGAGGAATTCAGATATGCAATCTGTTTCTTCTGATTTTGTGAAAAAAGTTTCATAAATTGATCTGAAAGTCGCCGCCCAAAAAAAAAAATTTCACTTGTGCCAAGGAAAGTGCTCTGATACCAGATGTGAGGAACATGCAACAAACAAGTAATCAAAACACACGATATAGCAATAGAACTTAGAATCACTTTTATATTAATCGCAAGCCACTTCGAGGGGGAAACCTCCTTTGAGCAAGCTCAATACAAAATAACTTCACGGTGGCTTCCTTGGCCTCAACACACACTTATATATTAAAAATAGGTGCCAATACCATGGGTCAAAACCATGGGCCAATATAAACTATGGACGCCAATACTATGGGTCAAAACCATGGGCCAATATAAACTATGGATCAACAAATACTACAGGCGGCTTACAAAGCATATGCACCTCACAACAATAACACAAACTATGGATCAACAATTACTATGGCACGACTTACAAAGCATATGCGTCCAACAATAATATACTAACATAGTAAAGAGAGGGATTGACATGGGTTCCTAACATTTTTTCACTTGGTTGCTCATGCATAAACAAGCTATGACTAATGAAAATCTGTTAAAGCGTGGGTTCAATGGACCGTTCAGATGCATACTCTGTAATTCAGCCACCGAATCTTTAGATCACGTCTTCATAGACTGCAGATTTACTCAGACCATGTGGGAGAGGGTATTGCAAGGTTTGAAAGTCTCAGTCCTTGTTCAAATCGATGTTGGCTCCCTCTTCATCAACTGGAAAGACCGAAATCCCTTCAAAAGAAATCAAAATTCAGAATGGAATAAAATATGGCAATCTGTGCCAAAATTCTTATGGTGGACGATGTGGATTGCTAGAAATGATTGGATTTTCAACAATAATTCTTCAAAGCCTGAAAACATTGTTATCAAAGTGAAAGCGTTCATTGTTGAAGTTGCTGGAAAATTAAGTGTTTCCTCTTTATTTCCCGAAGCAAACGCGTGGTTGGGTTCATGTTTGATTGGCGAAAGGAGGGCAAAGATTAAAAAACCTGTACCTCTCCAATTTTGGCGATTGCGAGACAATGCAGCAATTTTCTCCTTGTGGTGGAAGAGGAATGCAATTCCCTCTATATTTTTTTACGAAGCGTCCAAGGGAAACCCCGAGATTGTTGGTGCAGGTGGACTAAATTCTTTCTTCGGACAAATCTAATGAAATCTATTTCAGTTGGGATCTAGGGAAATGCTCCAACAATCAAGCAAAATGTTACAATCTTCTTAAGGCGTGCCGAATAGCAAAAGATATTGGATATAAGACAAACCAGATATTCAGAGATTTAGAGTTGTTAATCAAACTGATGAATTCTGAAGATCACTTTAACAATCCATCCCTGAATAAATCCCTTCAGAGACTTTGAAATATTCTGAAAGCCTTTGACATAGTAGTTTCTTATCACATTCTACGAGAGTTGAATAAACAAGCAGATTATCTGGCAAATAAAGCCTGTTTTCTCTCCCAAAGAAGCATCAGCATTAATGGAGAATCCAGCTGATTTCACCCGTTACCTTAATCGAGATTCACCTCGATGTAATCTAAAAAGAAGTATTTTCAATACCAAGAGCTCTATAAAAAAAAATTGATCTTTTCGAAGTAGCATTTATGCTCTTTGGGTAATTGGTTGATAAGGAAACAGCCCAACCAATCCTGTAAATTTAAAAAATAAAAAATAAAAATAATTTAGCCGAGTTAGAAAAAAAATAAAAGTACCCTGTTATTAAACTTAGAAATCATGTTCATGGTCTCTAATTAAAGATTGAAAAACTGAGGGTTCATTTACATGATCTCTATTTAAATATTTACTTAAATATTGAAGAATCCTTATTTCCAAACTTAGTCGACACTTCACATCCTGCTAAGTTAATTGATTTTTATTTATAAGTCTGTTGGAAAATTTAATAAGTTAGTTGTCTTTTATTTATAAGTCTGTTTGGAAAATTTTAAAAAAAATATCTTTCAGGATTCAACGATCTTATAAGAATGATCCATAGAAGGGATCGAAACATCGAGAACTTTTTCTCTATTTTTTCACACAGTTCCTCATCTTAATAATATCCCTGATTTGATCTGCTTTAGAAATTCAAGTTCTTTCCCAACATCTAGCACTGTATTTTCGAAATTCGAAAACATATACATATCAAAGTCCTGTACTGTATTTATTAGAAAACATAGACATATCAAACTATGTAATCTTTCCCAACAGCTTGTAACAATAAGCATAATATCCTTAAAGAACACTTTATGCAATTCATCGATAGTACATTTTCCATTCAATGATGAGAAAATGACGACATTTACAAGCATGGGATCGTAGAAAAGTTAAGTCCTTACATAAACTTATGCCATATATAAAGTTCCACTAAATTGAATTGGATTATATTAAAAAATTTATCACAATCTTATTTAGAAAAAAATTAGTAAGATCTAAAAAACTTTACAAGTTCAAAACTCATCAACTAAACAGAGTCTCCCAATTTTGTTAATTCATGCAAAACTTTCTTATGCCCAATTGACAAGACCCACTTCCTTCAAGTACTACGTCACTACCCAATTGACAAGACCCCTGTGAATTGCTCTATGGCTTCTTATGTTGTTATGAATATGGCAATGAATGGATTATATGCATAATGTGTGTTGGAATACCATAAACAAACTTAAAAACAAAATATCATGCAGAAATCTTATATTGGTTATAATAAATACTAAATAGGATCCAAATTCTGACTGAAATTTAATGCTTATGGAATGAGTGACATTAGGATCGGCTACCGACATGAGGATCGGCTACAAGTAATAATAACAAAATAGTGCGTAGGGAATCTCCTCCATAAAAGAGAAAAAACGGCCTGCTGATTTTGCTTGTATTTCTGGACCAAAATTTTTCTATCTAAATCTGAATTGAAGTCTCAATTCCATATCAACTGGTAGCTCTTATGTCCCATTTGAGAAGCATACTATTTTCTGTGTTTTTTAGTTACCAGTAGATTACATAGGTGAGCAGGGTTTCTTGCCTAAAAACTATGATTAAAAACTGTGCTTGCAAAACGTTAAGCCTTAAAATCCCATGGACGATACAAATATATATTATGCAAATACAATACCTGGTGCAAAACACAGTCCAAAATCAGAAACCATCAAATTGCCTTTCCCATCCAGGAGTAGATTTTGAGGCTGCTCATCAAATCCAAAACCAATTTGACATCAAATCTTATCTTAGTACAGAGCATTATCTAAATAGTAAACTCACATAAATGATAATTCCACGTGGGATCCACATATAAAGAGTAATTTTCATTAATGTTATAGGTCAAGCTACATACCTTGAGGTCTCTGTTGTTT
>LPNX011092976.1:7171-43433 GCA_001517045.1 Pseudotsuga menziesii | reverse complement strand
GGTTGACAGTCTTATGCTCTCCACTTTAATTCTATTGTTCCTGTGGTTAGCCCCGTCAGAATGTCAAATTAAAAAGGGATGAGTCTGGGTGCAAGTTCCAGGAAAATCTGACAGAATAGATACCTCTCAGACCTCAAAGGAAGTCTATTTTATGTGTTGCATCCCTCAGGATAGGTTTTTGGAAGCACTTTCAATAAATGAATAATAATGAGTAGATTAGAGATTTTAAACAATAGTAGAATCAGTTGTCCACCAAACAGTTGAAAAGAAAAACTAGTTTTGCATAAAAGCGTATATTTGGGACTGTATTTTAGGACTCTGTGAAATCCAGGGCATGCAATTTAACGCATGAAATAATGGACGAATTCACCCAAATCAACTGTAGATTTTACTGGAGCTTAGAAAGTATAATTATCTATCAGCAATACTTAGTCAATAATGAAATAGCTTTCCCAGACCATCTGAAAATTTTATTAGAGCTTAGAAAATTTATTATGTGAATACGCTCAAGCAAAAATGGGGAAAAACGCCCAGTTCACTTGTAGCTATTGTTAGAGACCAAAAAATTCGAATTTTCTATTATAAACTTACTCACTGCATGCATTATATTGTATGCCCATGTTTGTTCTTTTGAATAGCATTATTTTCGATTTTATTTGAAGAATATTCAGCATTTACAAAAACAATCAAGTTGGCATATCTCAAAAAGGTTTTTAGTAGTATTGAGTTTCTTTTTTAGGAAGACTTATTTTGACAGTGTGTTATTTCTAATATATGTCCCTGTTTTTTTTGACAAAGTGTTATTTCTAATATATGTCCCTGAAGCAATGATGAAGAAGCAGTAAGACTTATTTTGACAGTGTGTTATTTCTAATATATGTCCCTGTTTGTTTTGACAGAGTGTTATTTCATCTTTCTCCTAGCATTTCCTATTGCAATGGAAGAAAGTTCATCAGCTGCACAAAGCAGAGCACCTATTTCTAATCAGAAACCCCCCATAGCAGTGCTAAAATCCTCTCAAAACAAGGAATACAAAGATGCAAAGAAGGCTTTTGAAGCCAGGTTATGGGCAACAGTCAAATGCACTCAATCGTATAGTGGGGGAACAAGCGGCACGACTGGTTCAAAGGTTTGGTTTTGCCCTTACTGTAAGACGCAAAAGTCAGGGAGTGTAGCAAGAGTTCGGTGGCATCTTCTTGGAATGGGGAAAAAGGAACAAATAAGTGTATGCAACAATGTGCCTAGTATAGAGAAAGCTTCAATACAAAAACAATTTAATGATTTAGAAAAATTGAAACAGTTTGAAGGTTCAATTCAAACCAACAATTCAGCCAGTGGAGCAATGCTAGGTGGTCCACAAACTTCTTCTCAACTTCATGCTTCTACTTCCCAGCTTAACAACCTGTGGGATGTAAAAGGGGGAGGAAATCTTGATGCATCTATTGGGGTTTTTTTTTTTGCAAATGGTATAGCTTTTAATGTTTGCAGGTCTCCTTATTGGAAGGACATGGTCAGAGATCTGGTTAACACTGCCCCTAAAGGTTACAAACCTCCCAGCTATGAAAAGATGAGGACATCCCTGTTGTTTGAAGAGAGGGCTCGGATAGAAGCTAGACTTCATGACATTAAATATGGTTGGAAGGACTCCGGGATCTCCATTGTTTCAGATGGTTGGACGGATGTCAATCATCGTCCTCTTATAAATATTTTGGTTTCTAGTCCGAAAGGGGTTATGTTTTTAAAATGTCATGACACTACAGGGAAAACAAAAGATGGTCCATATTTGATGGGTCTCTTCAAAGAAGCAATAGATGAGGTGGGAAGAGAAAATGTGGTTCAGATTGTTACAGACAGTGCCTCAAACAATGTGCTTGCTGGGGGTTTAATTGAGGATGAATATCCAACCATTTTTTGGACTCCATGTTTTGTGCATTATATCAACCTCCTGCTGAAAGATATCAACAACATTGCTTGGGTTCGAAAAACTGTAACTGAAGCAAAGATGCTACAGATTTTTATTATTAATCATGCAGCATCCATAGCAATTTATAGAAAACATGCCAACCTCCAACTTCTTCGATGTGCCGAGACTAGATTTGCATCTTCATTCATTATGTTACAACGTCTCATCAAAGTGCATCAATCTTTGAGGGAGATGGTTGTTTCAATGGATTGGCAGAGGTGGAAGGGTTCTCATGTTGGGGATGGGATACGAGTTGAGGATATTATTATTGGCTCTTCTTCTGAGGATTTTTGGAGGAGGGTGGAGGATATTGTTACCCTCATCACACCTATTGTTTCCACGCTTTGCATGTTTGATAGTGATTGTCCATGCTTAGGGGACATGTTTGAGAGTATGGATCAAATGAGAGAGAAGCTTCATGACATAATGGAAGATGAAAATTCTAGGATCGACAGAAACACCCGGAATGAGGTGTGGGATCTTAGTCTTACAAGGTGGAAAATGCTTCATAGTCCTCTTCATTCAATTGCATTCCTACTCAACCCCAAATGGTTTCACAAGAAACCATCTTCAGATGTAGAGGTGATGGAAAATTGGAACACCTTTATAAGTAGATGTTATGATCGTGATGATCGCACTGCTTTACGGCTTGAGTTGGGAAAGTTCTTGAGATCCGAGGGACACTTTGCAAATGAAGATTGTGCATATAATAGAGAGAAACTTGGACCCATAGACTTTTGGATACAATATGGTACAGGAAATCCCTTGCTTCGTCAGTTAGCTATTCGCTTACTTTCACAGGTATGTTCAACAATCAATACATTTAGTATGTTATAATGTTTAAACACTTCATTTTTATTTTTATTTCAGATTTTTTTTCAAGTTTTCAAATGTACCTTCTTAAATTTTAATTACATAATATTAATTTTACTTCATAGGTGACTAGTTCATCAGCATGTGAAAGAAACTGGAGTGAATATGCTTTTATCCATTCGGTAAAGAGGAATCGCTTAGGCACACAAAAAGCACAAGATTTGGTGTTTGTACACTCAAATCTACGTCTGCTATCTCGACAACAACTTGAGTACCAAAGAGGGCCTAGTAGGATGTGGGATTATGGCGGTTCACAGGATGATGGAGATGATGATCTTCCATTTGAGGTGTTGCGAGACAATGCTGAAGACATGTTAGATAACACCATACATCATGTTGACCAAAGTAGTGACTATGTAATTGGATAGTAGGCTCATCCACCATTCTATTAAGCGAGCCAGAACATCTACTATCCTTTCTAGAAGAAAATTTTGAAAATTGCTCATAAGACAGAGTATTACATGTGAATACTGTAGAATTACATGTAAACTAAATGCTTTTTTAGTGTGGCATTTGAAATATCTTTTTCTAATTTCTTTTTGCAATATATGATATCAATGTAAAATGCTTTCTGACTGTGGCATTAAATTTCCTGTATAGAGTGAAGGATTATTATTGAGTGGGGTGCCTTTTAGATTTTTTGAGACTCTTCCAGATTCTTGTACAGAATTTGTTTGCGGTTGTTAGGTCAAATTTCAAATAATTAGTATGATAGCTTAAATAATTGAGTGTCTTTGGAGGTGATGCTTGCTAGAGGTGATGCTTGTTGGAGGTAAGACAGGTAAATAAATATGATCTTCCAGGGTTGGTGATCCCAGCCCAATACTAGTAATGTAATCTATACTAGTCTCTGTGTTATATTCCCCCAATACTAGTAATGTAATCTATACTAGTCTCTGTGTTATATTCCCTGTGTGAACTAATGTAATGAGAGCTTCTAGTATCATGTAAGTGGTTACAGTGTATTCAACCTTATGGAATATGTACAGCCTTTGTTAGAATAGGTAACAGCTTATGTTAGTTACATAATAAAAATACTGGAATCAATGGTCTTCACACGTTTTTCTCACAATTACCTACAGTAATTGCAGGATTTTTTTTTGCTTTGCTAATTACTAGTCAAATTAGTTATTGTTATGAACAGCCTTGCTTGTCTTTTCTATCAGATCTGACCTTACAGACCTTGCATAGCTCATGTGGGAACGAATAGTACTACATTATGCCACACTACTCATGCCAAGTCAAAGACAAGAGCTGCTTTTTAGTATATATGAATTCAATTCATCACTGATTGGGTCTCCTATGAACTTAAATTTAAGTTGGTATACCACAAAATATTTTGTTACTACTAAATATATGTCAGAACTTTCATTTTTGTTATTTTTCTCTCTCCTCGTTTCTTTGAATGCGAAACCTCTAAACTTCGTTTCTCGTACTGTTCCCGTTTCTCGTTTCGTTTCCCGTTTCCCGTTTCTGGTAACATAGCATGTGAGTAGTTAATGGAAGACACAAAAAAATCAAGAATATTAACCGAATAAATGCTTCTCCTTAAACTTTTATGGAACTTGATTTGTAGTCAGATATGCAATATAAAAGGAAATAATTATTATGAAGTGGAAAAAAAAAGACCATGTGAGCATTCATGCCACGTTAGCAGCAAAGTCACCCACAAACGGTTGAAGAAAGACAATTTTGGGGAACTTTGTATTGTTACGGTTTGCTGAGTTTGTTAAAAGGAAGATGGACAGTGGGAGATGAGGAGGCTACAAGACAATTTTGGGAAACTTTGTATTGTTACGGTTTGCTGAATTTGTTAAAAGGAAGATGGACAGTGGGAGATGAGGAGGCTACAATCTGGAGGATGAAAAATGGACTGCAAGAAGCAAACCAAAAAGGAAGACAGGCTGCTGTCATTGCAGAACAGAGACAAGTTAAAAATAAGAATAGATCATCAAATCCTTGCTTCCAATGCTAGCGAACAAGATGCCGTGTAATATCTGTAAAAGTCTCATTTAATAAATAAATTCTTATGTTTCCGTCATAGTCTATGTTGTAAAATTGATCTCTTGATGTTAATGTTTGACCATTGTTCCTAATGGATGTACTACTACTGTAGCATAATATAGTTGAAAAATTAAGTGTATAAACAAACTAAAATGCCTTGTTCCTGAGTATCCTTGTAGTCTTGTTTTGTTGTTTGAGTATTTGTGTTGAAATATGCATTAACATATTCACCTGGGCATCATCTTTATCATGTCCAGTGGCTTCCTTTGTTTGTTGTTACAAACTCTGCATTAGCAGTTTGGTTTCATGCTGTAAAATCTGTTTGGCAAATGGTAGGAGCAGCCTGGACTGATCGTTTTGGTATCAGAGCATTTTGATCTTGGAAATGCGTCCAAGATTCATTTATGTATTGAACAAATTTTCAAGTGTTAGGGCTGAAGATGAAAGACTGGACTTAAAACTAGAGCCGACGATTAGCAAGAACCAAAGCTAGAGTAGAATAATCAAGCAAATACGCAAAATCTTCTGCCCCCTCTCTCAGCATCATTGTAAACTTGTTAGCCGAAAGTATGTGTGGTGTAACGTATTGCCAGATTTATTTGGGGTGTCACCTTTAATATGTAGCTTGGTTTAGTAGTTGTTACAAATGTTGTATTAGGAGAAAGGTTACTCCTGCTGGAAAATATGTTTGTCACGAGCTACCCAGAGATGTCAAAATTTATTCTGACATGAGAAAGGCAATTTAAATGGGGCTTTGGTTCACTTGCGAGATTGCTGGCATATTAACCTAGCCACCAGGGTTCAATTTATCACTGTGGTCTGGTTTGTCCCACCCTAATGAAATGCCTCAAACAGGTATGAGGTCGAGTGCAAGTCACTAGTGATTTTGTCCTTATTATGTTAATAAGTAACAGAATCTTGGGACAACCAACTTAAATTCTGAGCCTGTGTACAAGTTTGGGACATTTTATGGTTAAAACCTCGACGTGATTATCGTTTATAACTATATCTCTAATGTGGGCGCCTGAGATTACAGGCTTCAACAGGCCAACAGAAGGGTTTATGGCAAATTCTTGCAGAACTGGGCAACGAGAAATGAAGAGAGCAAAAGATTCATCAGTGAATTCGATATTACTGAAAGAGCAAGAAATTAGATTCTTGTATCAGATAAAACCGTTTGGAATATTTGTGAGATTGTAGTTGGAGAGTTGAAGTGTAGTTAGACTACCACAGCTGAAAAGGGCAGCAGAGGAGGGATTTCTATATTTCGGGGGCATTGACACAGAGTGAGGCGTTGGACATTCTTGGATGCTGCATATTGCACCCATCTGGATACCTTACAGGGGAGATCTTGTAAAGTCAGTAAAGTTTGTAACATGTCGGCAAAAAATAATAGTGATAGTGAATATTATGGGAGAGATTTTGTAACACAAAATAAAAAAATAATATCAATTTAGTAACCTTATTTTTATTAATAAAAATTAATTTTTCTAATAGGCCAAAATAAATTTCGGCTACAAAAACAGTCTAATATGGGGGAGATGTTGTAATCTTCCTACCTAAAAAAAAATTAAAAAGTAAAATTTTAATTATCCCTAAAAAAAATATGTGGGTGAAAAAAAAACACAAAATTGAATTATCCCAAAAAAATGTTGGCCTTGCACATGGTTACCACATAAATCTTGGGGCAATTGCCTTGAATCCATTGGTTTATCCATTGGAGACTACCATGGTGTGATGCACTCTTGTATGTGCCTATTGAATCTAGCAGAGCTCAATAGCTTAGATCCAAATATTCTTCCACTATAGATAGTTCTTTTTTGCTGGTACAATTTCTTCTAGAATTTGTTCAAGTTGAAGAAGAAAAAATTACAAAAAATTCAACATAGTTTGAATTGGTGCAAGTCTCCTTGAACAGACTCCTTCTCTTGTGGATTTAAAAGTTCATGATAATTCTAATTTATCGTATTAATTTGTATCTGATTCAAGAGAAAACATTTTGACCTCATTGTTGAAGAAGAAATCTCCTTCATTCTCTCAATTTTCTCCAAGCAATATTCTATTTCAAATTCCGAAAAAAATCAACCAGTTTTTGTAGCTCCAGCACGCTTAGATCCTCTCAGTGGTTCAGATTTTGGTGTGTCATTAGATTTTATGAATCTGAAATATCTATTTGGATTTGTTGCATTCAATCTCACTGTCATGATTCCTCTCAATTGCATGATCATGATTAACACATGTTTTCAAAGTTGCACAGAAGATGGAGGACACCACCATTTAGAGCCTTTCTTGGGCGTGTTTTAACGATGTACACATCCTCCAAAATGAATACAATGGTGACACTCGTCGAAAATAAAATGATTTGGAGCTATAGGAAAGTGTTGCAAAAGATATTTTTCATCCTCCTAAACCACTAATGAAACGCATTCGTAAAAAATGGGTTGTCACATTAAAGGACGGGAAAATAGTCTCATCGGTCATTAATTCCCACAGTTTGATTCGAATAAGAAAATGACACATTGGAAGGTCTGGTAAAAATTTCAATTTTAATTTGAAATGTTAATTCCCTACCTACCCAACATGTTTCTAATTCATTTTTTCTTTAGATAGAATCTCTATTTGCGTCAAGAGAAGATAACTAACATGTAAATCATCGAACTTCTTTTGAGATTTCATCGTGACAATATTGGTAGGATTTGACTCTACCTCAGACACATTTCTCTCTAAAGAGAGAGAAAATATTTAAGGTCGCTAATATGAGTTCCAATAATTAAATTACCCAATAAAATGCCACCTAGAAAGAGCTTAGAACATTTAAAGAAGTTGGGTAATCTAGCCCTAGATCCTGACATCTTTATCAACCTTTTTGAAGTTGTTTTCGACCCGAAAGTTACTTTTCCCGCGTTATATCCTTTGCGAATACCCTCTGACCAACTTGCACAGGGTTTTGACATTTTGAAGGTTCCTTGGTAATGTGGTTTAACCCAATGCATCCTTCCTTTGATTTCTTCCATGCCATATTTTGTTTTAAAGTGTTCATAATGATATAACACATTGAATCGGTTTGTTTTTTCCTTCTAACAGAATGCAATAAATTTTTTGAGTATCCCCAGCTGCCATTACTAAAATGTTAAACTTGTTTGAGCCCCATCTTTGCAAATCAAAACAAGATTTAATACATTGGTTCAATAGTTTATTTGCTGAAAGATAGAGCTGGTTGATACTTCAATGGATCCATAAATTAGTAGAAAACCAAGAGCTCAAGTATCCATTGTATAAGTTTGTTTTTATAGAAGATTCCCAATGCGTGGTTACTATGCTTTCTTTGGTCTTGGGTTATGATGATTACTCTACTATGAATGAATTGATTATTATTTTTATTATAAATGTTTATTCTAGTGAATACCGGTTTGATTTTCTTTGTTCATGTCGAATACTATCCATGAATTTTTTTGCTTTGTTCACATCAAGTGTTGTCCATGAAAAATTTCATTTCATAGTTTTAACTGCTTCAAAAATTTAAGATATCAATCATATTTTATTTACTTGATTTTTTTATTTTTGAGTATTATTATTTACTTGATTTTGTACTTTTTGTTAATACTCAAATTTGCATTTATTAAATCTTCACAAAGTGTTGTGAAGATTCCATAATTTTCCTTCAGTTATTGGACCATCCATATTCAAAATTATAGTCCTTAACTCCACGAGAAAACATCTTTCTAAGAAATTGGCCTAAGCTATCTAAAGGGAGACCATTTTCGATATTTTCAAATACAAATACATTAAGGACAAAAAGGAAAGTTTGATGTTTATTACTTTAACAAATACACAAAATTCAAATATTTTCGAAGCTTGTAAGGGTTTGTCATATGCCAAGTTATATTTCCACTATAATAGATTTCTTATACATACAAACATTGTGAACCATGTTTTAATCAAGATCCTCCTTTGTGTTGTTTAAGCACATAGTCGAATAGTGGACAAGCGACTCGAAGGCTTTGTTACTTGGATTTAGACTTACTATTTGACAATTTTTCTCATGATTGGAAAGCTTTGATTTAATGAATAAAGTACACGATCATGTCATGTTGTTATGTCCATGTGCATGTTTATAAACGTTGGTTTTGAGTGATTAATGGGTGACGTATATAATGAATTTCCAGTGTGGCCCTTTCCTTAATGGTTCATCAACATGGACATATTTGGTAAAAGTTCTTATTAGTCCCAAAGGGTAAAACAATTTGTTTTATTTATTTGAATGGAAGGTTTCATGAAAGGAATTGGAAGTGATGGTCTATGAAATGGAAATTTGTCATTTGCTTCCCTTGCTATGCGATTCAATATGGTATTTATTTGAAGGCTATTGTTTATAGTTGAAAGTAACTTGGTTATTTTACTTCTTTGACTTTTGAACATTTTGTTACAAGAAATTTGATGGTGATGGTTATGAGGATAAATAGAGAATGCTTGGACAAAAGATATAATTAAAGGCTTTACCTTAAAGATGCACATATTAATTTTGATGTTATGGGAATATATGAAAATTGAATGGCTCGAGTTAATTGAGTTAATGCTAATTTTGAGTTGTTAAAATGAAATTGCAATGCTTCCTTATTATTAGAGATTTCTTTTAATTGAATTTCGAGGATGTTTTCTTTTCTAAAACCCTAAGTTGGATTAAAACCTAAAATTTGACATGCTTGAGATAAGGGTTTTGACTCTTATTTTTTGGTCATTTAATTTTAAACGATGTTTATTGAAGTCAATAAAACACAAGTCATTTTCCAGCTTACATAGTTGTGATTTTTGTAAGAGAGTTCTAACACAAATATGGAGTTACCTTAATAAAATTTAGAAATGAGAGTGTTATTTGACACGAAAAATAAGTCATGGAGGGCAAAAATGTTTTTGGGTCCTTTGTGATTATCATTACCCTTTCTCGATCAAAGTCATTCTTGGTCCATTTTCATCACATTTTCCCAATCCCTATTGCCAACAAGCTTCAGTATTTGGAGAACTACTTGTTGGTGCTCTATGGAATCTGCTTGAACTATATATTTTCCTTCTTCAAATCTTGATTGAAAGATTGCTTTATGGTCGAATTGGACTAAGATAAATTTAAAATGCTAGCTCGTCTAGGTATGAAATTTAGCCTATTGTAGCCTAATGTATCGTCTTTCTAATGTCAGATTTCTCACCTAATTTGGATTCTCCAGTGGAAAGTTATTGCAAATGTCCCAACACTTCTTATTTTCTGTACTTTCAGGAGAGTGAACTTGTACGGTATGCAAAGTGTACAATATTTTATATCTGAGGCTAAAAACCCCACCACAGGTACTATGGTTTGTCTTCTTTCTGATGCAATAGGTTTGACCTAATTTGGATGTGCCAATAGCAAGTTATTGCAAATATCCCAAAACTTCTTATTTTCTTTCCTATCAGAAGAGTGAAATTGTATGGTGTGTCGCATGTCCAATATTTTGTATACGAGTCTGAAAACTCTACCACAATTTTTTTTGTGTCTTATTTATGATGTAACAGGTCTAACCCAATTTGGATCTCGGATTCTCTAGATATATCAATTTTCCCTAGAACACCTATTTGAGACTAGCTTTTGGGATAGTGAGATATCCTAACTTCTTGAAGGTATAACTCTGAGTCTATAATGAGAAAATATATGAAAATTGTACCATTGATTCTTTAGCCCATTTTGGAAGAGGGCTCTTAGTTTCGTTGTCTGAATCATTGTAGAAAAAAAATTATAGAAAAAATTCCAAGATCACTTGTCTTGAAGATACCGATCCCAAGGAAAGAGCTCTGATACCAAATGCTATGCAACCAACTCCCAAAAATAGCATAAAAATAACATAATTAGACCAAAATAAAGTAATAAACTCATTAATAATTAATAAAGTAGATGAATAGCAATCCTCTTTGAGGGAGGAACCTCACACAATGTACCGAGTACACAAGACAAGACAAGATACAATGATGACTCAAATGAAAATATCTCCTTCCTATATATAGGAGACAAAGGCATACAATAACAACTAATAGACCCACTGTCATGCCCCCTTCCTAGTAGAATATGTATCCACTCGTCTTACCCATTAGGTTCCCATGGGTTCAAGTGGGAATTAATTATATTTGGGAATTAATTCAAATTACAATAAAAATTTCCTAGTAAAAATTGTCAAAATTTATTCAAAGGCAAGTTTGTCCACTAATGGATTGGGATAAAAAATAGGTGTGAAAAGCGTCCCAATGGATGTTATTATTTTTATTAAGTGGTAAAATTGATAAGCAATCAATCATGTCGAGATTGGGACAAATATGGACCATTTCCCTAAAACAGGGAAATTCCATGATTTAAGGGAAGTGGTTGGAACTCTTCATTTAGGTCTTAGATCTAATCTCCCTCGAGCTGTTTATGAGTTGTAATGATGGATATTTGGTCCAATGAGTTCGAATTCATACCTTTTTAGATGTAGGTGTCCAAGGAAAACACACTTGTGGAGTTATGCAAGAGTTGGGAAAATTCAATGCATCTTTGACTAGATATCTTCCAAGGAGTTAGTTGGTGGTTGGTGGTAGTGGGGGAACTTCGTTTGTTATCCCCCATGGTATTTTACCATGGTTTTGAGCTATATTTGAATCTATATAAACATAATCAATCACACTTCTTGGGGTTGGATATTTTGATTATTGATTTTTATTGAGTTTGCTTGAGCAAAATCCATGCTTGGGACATGTGCCCCTCATATTTTGTTTGAGGAGTGGAGTATTATTCTCTATTCACATGGCTCATTGTATATTGATGATAGTGGCAGGGTGTTGGTGTGGTCGTGGAAAATCATTTGCCACATTTGTTCTCCTTGATTTTCTATGTGTTTTTTGGGTGATCTAGTGAAGTGAATTTGTTGTATAATATCCATTGAGATACCTTGGATTTTCATGACACTCTCTGGTGTATTTTTACTCTCTTCAGAAATATAAAATAAATCTTGAGTTCTGATATTGATATTAAGTGTCTTTTGTGCATCGATTATTTTACCTATGCTCTTTATGTCTTAAAATATGACTAGTTTCTACTTTTGATTTGGAAAACTAACTTATGAGTGTCCAAATTAAATTCTTAATGTACATACAGGTGGAAACACACAAAATATGACCATACCATACCTTCCTTTCAAAAATTTGCATCCCTCAAAGGTTATTTGGGAAGGCTTGGAAATCACCTTCCAACGCAGTCCCGAACTAGTAATTTCCATTTTTAGAGCTCCTCTTGCAAACTTATACCTATGCATTTTTTGAAAGACTTAATTACTATAGACACCAGGTAAAATATCCAATTACATTTATAGAATCCTTATCTGAGTTCCCAACTCCCTTTTTGACTTGACGAGTAAAAAAATTAGAGTCTTTCTTCTGTTTTCCCGAGCTAGTGTACCTAATCCTTAGTGAGTTTGTCCTAGGTACATCACAGTGGTATCATAGATATTTCCTCTATCCCTTTGTGTAATCCATATATGAATCCAAATATAGTACCACCTTCTAGAAGGGCCAATCCAAGGCAACCAACTCCACAAAGGTAGAAAGCTTGAGATTTCATTGAAGCAGAGATCCACGAAGAAGGAGAGACACCAAGTATGGCGAAAAATCATAATGAGAGAATATCTAATTTGCATACCATGCCACAAAAGCTTGATAATATTGAGGGCGTGGCACAAAGACTTGACAAGCTTGATAAACTTGATGAGATTGTGTGATCTATGCAAGAGTTGGTTTAGATGTATGGGAAACAAGCTTTCATGGTTGGTGAAATAAGTGGCCATAGTCATCACTGGGAGGGAAGAATACAATATGTTTAAAATACATACTGAAGGAAATGTACACATAATCGACCCTATTATTACAAGAGAGATCTAAAGCTCATTATGACATTCCTTACTCAAGAACATATAAGGATCCATGTAATGAAGACATAGATGGCTATAGGGGTTTCCATGAATACTATGAAGACCAAAAAGATCCAAGAGGAGGCTCAAGGGGACCAATGCCAAACTATGAGCTAACGAATTCCTTGTGGAAAATTGTACTTCCATATTTTGATGGATTTACAATGGAATATTAGCCTTTAGAGGAACATGAAGAAAACAAAATTTAGCCTATTGCAGCAGCCATGAAAATGAAGAAGCCACAAGTCACTTGGAGGAAGATGAAGAATCAAATGCACAAGAGAATGAGGAAAATACCAATATGCCATCAAAGAAGAAAATAAGCAAAATTCCGAGAGAAGGACCATGTTATCTCTACTAGTGAATGCAAGGAGCATGCTTGCACAAATCTACTCCATAGAGAGAATGACAGTGAAACACACAGGTATGATGATATATATGAATTTTTCAATAGTCACTTTGCTTTGCATCACCTTGTAGTACCTTCCACTTCATACCATGAAAGTGATATTACAAATGCTTATAATGATGATGATATGTGTGAACCATAGCTATGGTCTCATGCCATATGAAAGTTGACCTTGTATGTTAGCCATTAGATGAATTACACTTGGTGGAATATATTCCTTGTGAATCATATCTTATGATTGAATCACTAAGGCAAAATCAAGAGAAGCACATCGCACCATTGAAGAAATTTTTTGATGCCAATGCTTTGGTGTCAAGATGTTATAGGAGAGCTTCTGATGTAGATTGGTGAAAATAATCTCTCTTGGGAGATTTCAAAACCCTCAAAGAAGTGGTGTCCAAAATGAAGGAAAGTTATATGAACTTGCTCTCATATAGGAATAATATTCTTAAGGTGAACAAAATATACCATCATGCACTCAGAAGAGAGGAAGATGAAGAAAAAAGGCTTGATAGTGAATTGGAGGCTGCATATGTTTCTTTGGGGAGCACCTAGAAGGATCTTCAAGATTTGAAGTTGCGTATATATCAGCTTCATGAGGAGTTGAGAATGTAAAATTTTCCATCTTGCATGGATAATGAGCATGAAATCATGGCCGAAATCATTCCTAAGTAGAAGGAGGAGCTAATTGAGTTAATAGAGAATGGAGATCTGCATGTGCATGAGGAGAGGAATACCATGGAGGTTGTGGACCAAGCACTTGTCTTGAGGCCAAAGGAGGACACAACATTCCAGATCTACAAGTAAAAGCACTTTCTTGTACAAGAATTGGATATATAAGTACATAGAGGAGATGGAGATCCAAGGGTGCTCTAGAATTGCATACTTCGGAAGAAGGAAATGTGGTGTGTCACTCAAAGAGCCACCTAGTGAAAAAGAAGACCTGCATGCATGGAATATGCATGGAGAGCATTAATGTATGCAAATGAAGAGGGTAGATGCATGCATTATTGTTGGACCATCCAACGATTAAGTAGTTCCATTCACCATTTTGGTGGGTGTGTCTTGTAGAACGTTTGAAGTTCAATGGATGTTATCCATCGAGGAGCTTACTTTGCACTACCAAGTTACTAACTTAAGATATTTTATGAGGCTTAAGCACGTGGAGAGGGATGCAAATGGCCTCGTGAACATTCAAGGCACATCCATGAACATGTATTATCATTTTGGAGACAATGGATATTTTCTACGAATGCATGAGGAGATACTGGAAGGTCCCTTACCGGGTAGACCACCTGACAAGGTGAAGAATCATAAGGCTGAATTGAAGATGGATGTACAATCCATAAATATATTTCATTACAAGCATTTGAAAAGGTTTAAGGAGGAGTTGTAAAGGTACATCAAAGGTTCCTTTGAATTGGAACGCATCAAACCAAGTCCTCTTGCATTCCTTACGGGTCTAGTGAATATGAAGATTAAAATAGAGTGCATGTGCATAAAGAATAAAGTCCTCAACAAAAAAAAAACAAGAAGTCCGAACACCCCACCCAAGGGATTGTTGCAATCATGGAGGAGTTTTTATTCTTACTCTCTGGCTTGACTCATGTACCTACTACTTTTCAGCCTTGAGTGTACACCATGATGGGATAAAAAATTTGTAAGTATGTTTCCAAATTGAGTCTAATGATTTGTTTGTTTACAACAAGGTTTGGAAAAAATGCTTGGATATTGTGCTATAACCCTTATGGAAGAGATATCTTACCATGAAAATGGATCCAAGTATGAAAAGGGATATATTGATATCATGAATCTTAATCATATGGTTGTGCAAGCTAGTACCAACTTGCATGATGAGATAATTCAGGACACTTGTGGTGGACCAAGTTTAGGAAGCAATACAAGAGGATTATTTAACTTCTCACAAGTAAGCATCAAGGAAGAAGTTTCTTGTTGGTTAGTAGAGGACGAAATGATGATTCAAGAGATGATGGGAGTGAGGGATGGTTTCCTCATACCTGAACTATCAAGTTCCACTCACCCATTCGACCTACAATGGGGTGTCTTAAAAGAATACATGAAAGTAAATTTGGTGAAGATTGGGAACTCCAATGCTTTTAAAAAAAGAAGGTTGCAACCATATGAGAAGCATGACCTCATGGAAGGAATCATGCATGCCATCGAATGGTTAAAATCAATTTCAAAGGAGATAAAATGGGTGGTCGAACATGATCACAAATGTTGGGTACACTTCTTGGTAAAGGGAGAATTATGCTACGATACTACTTTTCATGTTTCTATTGGTATGTATCCTTTTAAATATTTGTATGGGTATGGTGATCCCACTTTTCCATATCAGGTTTTTTATGATTGCAGCGCCAAAAAGACAAAGGATTGGCTCTAATATATTCAATACATCCTCAAATAAAACTTGCAAGTTTCCCAAAACCAATACAATTTGTATGCAGACAAACATAGAGTGGAGCGCTCCTTCCAAGTGGGGGATGTGGTGTTTTTGAGATTGCATCCTTATAGGAAATATTCATTGAAGGAAAAAGGGGTTGAGAAGTTGAAACCAAGGTTATTTGGAACCTAAAGAGTGTTAATAAATTTGGGTGAAGTTGCTTATGAGTTGGAGTTATTGGAAGGAAGCAAGATACATAAAGTGTTTCATGCGTATTGTCTTAAGAAGGTAGTTGGGAAACAAGTTATGGAATCAAAAGAAGTTTCTTCCCTTGACGATGAAGGAAATTTGGATATGAAACCAAAGGAAATATTTTAGGTCATATAAAATAATCTAAGGAATAGGACCATCAAATAATATCTTGTGCAATGGAAGGGCATTCCTAGTGAGGATGCAACTTGGGAAGGAGAAGGCATTTTTAGACATCTCGGTTTAACGATGCTTGAGGACAAAAATTATTGGGAGAGGAGGATTTTCATGTACCCTTAATAGTATAATATGGATCCACTCCACTTACCCATTAGGTTCCCATGGGTTCAAGTGGAAATTAATTCTATCTGGGAATTAATTTAAATTACAATACAAAATGCCTAGTAAAAATTGTCAAAATTCATTCAAAGGCAAGTTTGTCCACTTATGGATTGGGATCAAATATAGGTTTGAAAAGGGTCCGAAGGGATTTATTATTTCTATTAAGTGATAAAAATTATAAGTAACCACCTAGGTCGATATTTGGCCAAAGTGGCTGGAACTCTTCATTTAGGGCTTAGATCTAAACTCCCTCAAGGTGGTTATAAGTTTTTATGATGAATATTTGGTCCAATGAGTTTGGATTCATACTTTTTAACTATAGGCTTCGAAGGAAAACACACTTGTGGAGTTATGGAGGAGTTGGGAAAAATCAATGCATCTTTTACTAGATCTCTTCCAAGGAGTTGGTTGGTTATTGTTGGTGGTGGGGAAACTTGGTTTCTTACCCACCATTTTATTTTCCCATGGTTTTGAGGTATAATTGAATATATATAAACAACAACAAACACACTTCTTGGGGTTGGATATTTTGATTATTGATTTGTATCGAGAGTTTGCTTTAGCAAATTCCATGTTTGGGAGATGTGCCCCTCATATTTTATTTGAGGAGTGGAGTAATCAGATCCATTAAAAGGGTTTATTTAAGATTTATGATAGGGTTGATACCTTGTGTTGGTGTGGTGATGGAAAATCATATGCCACATTTGTTCTCCTTGAGTTTCTATGTGTTTTTTGGGTGATCTAGTGAAGTGAATTTGTTGTAGAAGATCCATTGAGATCACTTGGATTGTCATGGAACTATATGGTGTATTTTGAATCTATACAGAAATTAAAAAATAAAATTTGAGCTCGGATACTGAGATTAAGTGTCTTTTGTGCATCGATTATTTTACTTACGCTCTTTATGCTTTAAAATCTGACTAGTTTTTACTTTTGATTTGGAAAACTAACTTTTGAGTGTCAAAAATCAATTTTGAAGGTACCTATACACGAGAAAGAAAAAATAGGTCTATAAATTACCATCCTTTAATAAATTTGTGGCCCTTAGAGGTGATTTGGGAAGGATCGGAAATCACCTTCCAACGTAGCCCCGAGCTAGTAATTTCCATTTTCAGAGCTCCTCTTGTAAAATTCAACCTATGAAATATTTTGCAGACTTAATTACTAAAGAAACTAGTATAACAGATCTCCTTGAAATTTACAGAGTTCTTCTCCAAGTTCCCAAGTCCCCTTATGACCGGAGGAGTAAAAAAATTAGAGTCTTCCTTGTGTTTTTTTGAGCTAATGTACCTAATCGTTAGTGAGTTTGGTGTAGGTACATCACACCCACTAATAGACCCAATCCAAATTCCATAATATGTAATACACCACAATATATGGGGTAATACACCACACTATAGGGGGGAATGTGCCCAACATTTAGGGCTTAACATGAAGAAGGGGACCTTACTTAGGCCGAGAGTGGAGGTGATGGGGGTTATTGGAATGTATAAAGCCAAATATATATTCTTGTAGCTCTGTGGTTGATCTCATTGGATTAGAAAACCCCCTACCTTCCTCCCTACTTGTTTGACATACCCAATTGTGTGTTGGCTTAGCATGAGTAGTTGTCCTTATGGTTGTGAGTAGGCATGAGTAGTTCCTCCCTAGTGTATATCATATCCTCGCTCGGGGGTGGTATCTGAGTGATGAAAGAGTATAGGCCAAGAAGACACCTATAGTTGGTTGGAATGTTGCAACCACATAACCAGTTGCTTGGAAAAATTCAATCAAGATAAGTGTTTACTGTTGTCTCTGACTATGCCTAATTTATGTGTTATTTATTTATTCATGTTAATTTGAATGAAATGACCATATTGAATTATTCAGTTAGATTCCTATGAATGGAATGGAAATGAATTTATTTATGTGCATTGCTCTGTTGTTATGCCTGTGATGAACATGCTGGTAATCACATGGTGTGTGTGCATTATTAGAGTAAACTTCACTATGTATGTTGATTATGATTTTCACACACATTTAGTTGTTAATGAATTTAATAGTACAACCTCGGGAGAAAAATTATAACACCCCTATATCGTTATTGTTCCCTTTGTTGGTTGGATGGACGGGAGGGGATGTGACATCAATTCCCAAGATCAAGAGAGATTCAATGGGAAATTACCAACATAAACCAAGCTTGTGATTGTACTGTTTAACTTGGATACAAAGACTACAACATTTAATGAAATATTCCACATGATTGTGCATTGTTGACCAACAGAAATAATGTTGGAGGTGATAGAGAATCTTAAAATTGAGAAAGTTTCCCTCATATGAAGAAGCATGAGCTTTGCAAATCAATGAGAGATGATTTGTCCCACATGGAATGCAATATTGATTGAGATTGTATAACAAGACTTTGTGGATAAAGTAATTTAAAATACACAAACAAATAACTGCCCAAACAAGCCTTCATGGATAAATTTAGATTAAATTTTGTAGGATGATGTAATGCACAAACAATTGGTTAAATGCTGGATCATTGGGATATATAGATGTTTCCACATTTCATGCATTGCAATAAGAGCATCCGATAGATTAAGAAACCTGGTTGCAGGATGACTAAGTAAACTTTATTGGAGTTTCCCTTATCATGTAGCACCAAGTAAAATGTGATGCATCTCAATATATCTCAAAGGATTGTTGTATATTAGCTAGTCAGAGGATAGAGAACATAGAACTTCATTTAGTTGTTGGAAGGTTTGGTCAGTAGCAAAGGTCTGACAAATTTTTTCTTGGTTATCCACTTGATGCAATGGATGAGAAAGATAGGATAAAACATTTAATGAATTTGTGATAATAATTTAGGACCCCAATAAGGGCTTTCAAGGTTGTAATTGAAGAGGGTGTTTCCCAATGCAGGAAATCTTGAACAAATTTGTATATTTGTGTGGCTTATATGTTGGTTAAGATTGAAACCTAAATAAGAGACACTAGTCTATCTAAAAGAAGATAGTGTGGCTCATAACTTCATAATTTTTTTTATGCATAATCACCATGAACCCATAAAAGTTTGTTTTTTGTGGAAACAATCCTCTATTCTATGCAAATCAAAGTCATCAAAATATCAATGTTGTACATTTGTGGACACAATATCATTAATTTTAGCTAAATTTTCCTCCTGAAAAGTGATATTGATAGACATATTTTTTCCATGGCTCCATTTTAACCTTTCTAGTCCAACTTTTTCACTTCTCAGATTGTTGTTTCTTTTATTCCATTACCTTGTTCCTTGTTATCCTCATGGAAATTTTTCCAATTCTTGATTTTCTCCACTTTCTAGTTCTCTTGTTGTAGTCATTAATAGACATAGCCAAAATATCCACATTGAAAAATGGATGCAAACAAGTTGGGCACTGGATTATGTTTGTGCCAGAAATTGTTCTCAGACTATGAAAGAACAATCCAACACAATCTCAATAAACACAATTAAGTAAAATAGGTTTTTCTAGGGTTTTGGTTATACAGTTTGTCAACAAGAGGGTAGAAAATTCATGAAACTAAAGCAAACACTAAATCATGAACAATTTGAGGACTGAGATGCATAACATATGAAGTATAAACCAGACACAATAATTACAACACTGAATTCCACCCACAGTCAACAAGCATTTCATGCATAATAACCTTAAACAAGAAATGAGTATATCAACTGAGTGATTAACACAAATTAGAAATGAAACCAGACAATAAGCTAAATAAGGCTTATATTTGCATATATTTCATAATCAGTATTTCAAAAATACATAAAAGTTTTTACACTTAGCTTCATAAACCACAGCTTGATAGCCTCCCCTTGCAACAAAAATCCAACCCTTGGTCCTTTCCTAGACTTACATTTATCTTGTTTTTTCAAAAACAGTTATATAACTGAACAAACTACCTTTAGGTCATCTATCGAATTGTTCAATAAGACTATCATTATACAAAAATAAAATAACTTTCAAAAACTAACTAATAACTACTATTCTTAAAGTACTTTTACAAGTCCTTTGTTGCCTCTGCTAAAAGAGAAATTCCTTCTAAAGCTTGAGTCTTCCTTCTTGCTTTATGGTGATCTACTTCCAAATATTCAATTCTTTTTGTCAGCTCCTCATTCTGCTGTGTCAACTCTTGAATAGTTTGTTTTAGTTCTGTAAACAGGATCTCTGTCTATCTCTTTCTTTTTAAAGCCTCTTTAGAAACTGAAATTAATTCTGATAGCAACTATTTACCTCTTCCAAATCTTCTCTCAGTCTTCTATTTGCAGTCACTAATCCTTCATTCGTTTCATGCAGGTACTCAATTTGATATTTGTATTGTTTGATACTCCTCAACAAATTTTCATTTTCAGAATCAATGCACCTTCCTTCTAATACTGGATGCATTCTTTCTAGCATCCTAGGGATTTTCAACTTCATGAAGTTCTCTTCATCTTCTTCTATATGCTCTATCAAGGTCACAGGGATTTTTTAATACTCTTTGGATTTAATATTGCATTGGGCTGATTGCTCAACAACCTCTCCTTTCTCTACACAAGAGCTCTTTAAATCATTTTGATGCTGATCTAAAATAATCTTCTTTCGAACCTCCTCAAATATTTCTGAGATCTTGGTTTCAGTGAAAACTGGTTTATTTTATGAAACTATTTGTTTTTTACCCTTCATAACTTCTTTATTTTGACCTTCGTAGTCTTCTAACTCTTCCTGAGATGAAGAGTCTTCAATTATTGTAATCTTCTTTTCAGCTAGTTTAGGGTTTAACAGTTTCTTCATATTTAATTTGAGTTTGTTCTTTGGCCTAGTCTTGGGCCTCCAAGTTGTTCCAATTTTTCCTAACAGTTTTAAAACATTCCCTTGATGTTTAATAGAAGCTAGTTGGACAACTTTCCTTTTCCTTCCTTGTGACATTGCATCTTCTTCAGAATGTGTATGTATATCCTATTTAGTATGAACCCTAGCTTCATCAGATAATGACCTTTCTTCTTCTTCAAAGAGCACTGTAATAGGAACTTGTTCCTACTCTTTCACATCTTCCCTTACACCTTGGTTTAGTTCTACAGGCTCCATTTCCTTCACTTCTGACTTTGAAACTTTGTTTTCCTCAATATTGATTTGTTGTTCAATTTTAACATTTTCATCTTCTTGGTTCATATATTTTCCTAGTTCACTATCTTCTTCATTCTTGAATGTGACTTTCTTTTTAAGCTTCTTTACCAAATTATAACCTCTATTCAACTATCTCTTCTGAGGCTGCTCTTCCTTCTCTGTTTGAAAACCAGACCAAAATAGGAAATAATCCCATGTTTTCTCCCTCTTTCGAAGTACAGTGCTTATGACTAGTTTTATAAGCCCATGATGAAACATAGATTGTTTGGTGTGATCCTGATGCTCCTTCACCTTGCTAGACATTTTTTGTAAACTTTTCAAGAAGAAGAAAGGGAGATTCATTTTGGCTTCATGGATGAGATGCTCCAAAAACCTAAAATGATACTTAAAAACAAATGCAAATCTCCCTTCACAAGTGATATAACTTTGTAGGATTTTGGTTGGCTCTATCCATTCTGATTTAAACTTTTGAATATGTACCCCTTTACCCCAATATACTACCACATCTGGAAGTAAGTATTTCTATGCATCAAAGGTGAAAGGCACTTTTTAAAACAAGTGTTCACCCTCATCTAAAATCCCTGTAGCTTCTGCTAACAATTCTCTGGTCAACTTAAACTTCAAAGTATCAAAAATCACCATATCTTTATCCAAACACTGAGCAAATTTATAAGATATTTATGTGTGATACCCCTCAATTCTTTCAAAAAAACTTAACCACCCTGCCTTTAAAAATAATCTTGCATAGTATGGACAAGTCTGAACCCAGGTCATATCTAAAGGTTCATCCCTATTGGTTTTACCACTTCTTTTCATTTTGATTGACTGTCAAATTTCTTCTTTCAGTAAAACAGATTCGAATTCTATTCAATTCTTGACAATTTGACAGACAATGCTATGTTAGGAAACCAAACCCCCAAATTGGACTCTGTCACTCAAACTGATAAATGTCTTAATTCTATTGAAAGAGAAGTCGACATTAAGTATGATTTAGGTTTATATACTAACGATCTTCATTGAACTGCATAATTAATCCTCTATTTAGTATAAACCCAAATTTTGATATCAATTCGCAGCCTACCTGTCAGAGTGGTGAATCTAGGTGCTAGAATTGTGTTTTCTTACCTATTACGTGTCGAATTTCATTCCTTAATCTTCTCTGACCACCACGATAGCTCCAAATAGTCGCCCCCCAAAGCCCTAATTTTCTGACCTATTTCAATATTTAATTACACACTGCTAACACTTCGCCACGAACTCATCTGATCTTCGTGCACTTCAGGGGATACGAAATTCAAGGCAAATTTGTCTCATCGTGTTTAATCATCATTATTCCATCACTTTGCACTAGACCACCGCAACTCACCCTCATGATGATTTAATTGAAGGATTAACACATGTTACAATGATCATTCTGGAGGAAAACACGTATCAAATCCATTAACCAAGTATGAATGACCTCTCATTTGTGCGAATTTCTAAAAATTTGAACCAAAAATCATGATTTTCGAACTGGACGATTTTCTTGTAGTGCACGTGTGTAACTTTTTCAGGCTTGCGCTACAAGAAAGTTTGCTTTAATGATTTTAAAAAATACAACTCTTAGCAATGATTTAACTTTGGTAAAATGATCTAGATCAAAACTTTATGATATTTTTAGGACCTTTTTAATTCATATAAACATTCTATAAGCCCCTTCACTATGAATTTCGATAAATAAAATCAAAATTGAAAAAAAACTAAGAAATCATATAAACATGAAAATTAAAGAAAAATGATTAAAACTATCCTAAGAACCAAATTTTTTTAAGAGAAATGAATAAAACCAAGCTTCAAAACATAAGCAAAAACATTAAAAATGGGAAGCAAAAATAGGCTATAACATTCGGCTTCTGCTGCAGGATGAAGTCCTCCCTGTGAGGCTTCAAGAACCTGTAGATAAGTGCCTTTTGTGCTGTAATTGCAACTGCCTGCTAGTATGCAAAAATTCCATTGGGTCATGGAGTCTTTATTCTATTATCCACAACGGTATATACAATGAAAGTCCAATATCCATCTCAAAAACTATAAAAATGCTTGAGGAAATGTCCATTAACTGGATTAGACAATTCCTCACAGTCCAAAGTCTGTAACACAAAGGTATTATTCTCCAGAACTTTTGATACTATGAAAGGGCCAAACCATATATTATCAAACTTGCCATGCTTTCCCTTCTGCTCCTTTCTAGCATCCCATCTCAAAACCATATCTCCATCTGAAAAAGTGTTTTCTTTGATTTTTCTATCAAACCTTTCTTTGATCTTTGTCCTGAACAGCTGAGCTTTTTCCTCTACTATTTCCATTTTCTGCTGTAACTCTATCAGTGCATAAATTTTTCTTTGCACATCACTAGGTTCTTCCCGACAATCTTGAAAAAATTTCATCACTGGAATACCAAGTTGGACAGGAAACATTGCATCAGTACCATATACCAATTGGAAAGGAGAAGTTCCAATTTCCTTTTTAAGTATTATTCTGTCTGCCCACAATGCATATTTTAACATTCAATCCCATGATCGTTTATTCTGCTTCAATAAATTCTTGATATTCTGAATAATATTCTTATTAGTTAACTGTTATACACCAGAATGGCACCTCTCCGTCCGAGTGCCAACTTTCCTCATGTTGGCACAGAAAAGGACATCTATGGATTGAGGTTTGCCCAGAACACTATAGCTTGGCTTATTATGAAATACATTCTTCCTATATCCAGCTAGTTACTTTGCCATTTTTGCCATGTTAGGATGTATTCTCGACTATATTTCTATACAACTCGCGAGGCATTCGCGATTCTCCTTTGTAGAAAGTCGCGAATCTATGTATTCGCGGGTTGCCCTTATACATAGTCGCGAATCATTCGTGGGTTGCTCTACTACATACCCGCGAATGTGTCTCTTAGCATTTAAACATAAAAACACGCACTAATTGGAGATTAGTTAAGCCATTTAACTTAATTTCCTTAACTGTTGTAACCTCTTCAACCTGCGAAACTACCTTATTTCACCCATATAAATAGAGGTAGGAAAGGCCATGAGGAGGGACTTTGAATTTATGCATTGTTATGCTGGAGGAATCGGAACTCTCTTTTCCTACACCTTTTCCCTGGAGGTCTTCCCCTTGTGTTGCAGAGCTTGGAGGTTGAGTTCTTTGGAGAAGAGAAACAACAGAACTAGATCGAGGTTTCGTGAGGTGCCGAACTTGAAGAGAAGGTATACTTGTACTTGTTTTCAAGATTAATAAAGATGTGATGTCCTTCTTCTTCCCAAATCATTGTTCAATGTGTGATTGAATCTCTATTTATGATCGTATGATAATGTTATTCAGATCATTTTCTCATGTTTATTTGATTATCATTTGTTTATATGTGGTCATAATGGTTTGAGGAAGGTATAATTCGTTTTGCAGGTCTCTTGGAGCGAGAGGAGCAAGAAGAGGATTGAAGAGAAAGCTTGGACTAGCCTTTAGTTATTCAGGTGTGGACCTTTCTCATCTCTGATCTTGCTTATATATGCTTGTTGAACATTGTGCATCTCTGTTTCAACCCCAATACGTTGATGGCCTCTTAAACCCTAGCCATAGGACACTTTCCTTTACAACAGAACTAGCGACTCCGCTAGGGAAAGCCTTGTCTGTTGGGGTTTATCTTGATTCCTTTCAGTATTTTGCATTGTTTTAGGTCCTTCTTTCCACTTAGGAACACCTTGTCAGTCTGATTACACACTTCCCCTGCCTTCTTAGGGTAGTTTTTTTACTTTTTGGGGATTTTTCTACCTATTCGCGAGTTGCTCTTCTGAATAGTCTCGAATACAAGCTTGCATTCGCGGGTTGCTGCACTGGACAGTCGCGAGTCATTCATGAGTTTCCCTTATAGAAAGTCGCGAATACTCCTGGAAGTAGGGATTTTTAAGTTAAGGTTTGCTTGTCCCCTTCTTTGGGTAATCCCTATTTGTGAGTGGATTTTCTTTATGAATGTTGTAGCTTGTCTGAAGATCTTTGGTGATCACACTTCCTGCTTTTTCGAAAGACTTTGAGTCTCTTTTGCTTGGATTATTTTTGCTTGCCTGCTGAAGTATTTTGGCCTGTTTGGGTTTTTGGTTCAAGTGTCTTTGTCCAGATCAGTGATCAGGGTCTTGGGCTTTGTTTTTCCAGTCTGTCTTCTGACAGTAGCTGGTTGTCACTTGCCTTTATAAGTCTACAGTGGTTTTTGTCATTGTATGCACCCAATCTAGGGTTCCTAGTCTTCCTTTATTGGTTGTCTGTTGGTTCTGTCAACCTGTTTGCTTCAGTTTGTTGTTTTTATATAGTTTATTAGATCCAAGTTTACTCAAAGTATAGTGCATTTTGGGTACATGGTAGGTCTTTTAGGGTCTTCTGCAGGTGCATGAATCTAGGGAGTTTAGTGTCATCCTTTTTGGTTGTTCTTTATCTTTGTGGTAACCCCTTTTTATAGCCTTAGGGTTTGTTCTTTGCTCTTTCCCCCTGCCTCCTTTGCTTGGTATGATTTTTGGATTATGTTTCTGGTTAGCTTCTGTTAGTGGTCTTTGTCTGAGTTCAGAAACTTGTTGGTGTTGGTTTCCTTCTTGTTGTGATGGTTAGCTTCACTGTGCCAAAGTAGTTGACTTGTCTCTTTTGCAAGCCTTCCTTCCAAGTAGGTTTTATACTGACTTTAGGGAATTCTAGAGTTTATTTGGTGGTTGTAGAGCAAAGTTCCTTTTGCTTTGTTCTTTTTATCTGCATGCTTTGCTTTGTAGGTAGTTTTCTTTTGCATTTATAAAAGAAAATTAAAAAGAATGCATACTTGTTTTTGCTGCCTACCCCCCCTACCTCCTTCTTTGGCTTGACCTTGTTGGACAAGGTACTGAGCAACCTCTGCTCGTAGGTCTAGATTGATGCTTGGGACTTCTTGACCTTTGTTTATGTCAGTATTTTTGCTCAGTCTCTTCATTCCAAAGTTGTTGGCTTGTTTACCTTTGTAAGCCTTCTTTTCAAGAGAGGTTGATATCTAACTTTAGGGAAACCTAGGGCTTGTTTGTGGGGTGTAGAGTAGTTTTCTATTTGCTTTGCTTATAGTACTTTCTTGCATTAGTTGATAGGCTGATTTTTCTTTTGCATTTATAAAAGAAAAATACGAAAACATATGTTTGCTTTATATGCATGTAGATTAGGTTTTTAGTCTAGATTGCATGGCATATCATTGTTTTTGAAAAAATATAAAAAGATTTGATGGCTTTCAAGTTTTCTATTTGAAATATAAAGAGAATAGTTTTTTCTTTTTGCATTTCATATCTCTTTGCTTAGTCATTTTGTTTCAATTTTGAGTCAAAACACCACATAAGTTTCATGCCATTTACCCTCTGACTAAGAACAACCCTTAAAATAAACGATATAATTTAAAAATTATTAGTAAGTTTTATTTTATAGGGTCATACACCAACTAGCTCAGGCTAGACTTGTGGATTAGGGAGTTTAAACTCTCCACAAGTATTTAACACTCAGACGTAGTTATCCTATCACTAGGTAAATCCTTTTCTAGTTTGTTTGTATCTGGGAAGATCCTCTCAAACGTGAGTTAAGAACTAGGCCACGTGGAGGCTTGGACAGAGGAGATAACCCTCCGAATCCTTGTCAAAACGTAACTCAGGATTTTTACGCATCTGGGGATTCTGTCCTAGACAGAGTTTTGGGCTCAGCTACCCTGCCCATGCGTACGATTTCGGCTGACGACTGTCTCCCCAGACTGTCAATATAGTTAATGTAGCCTTTAGTCTCTTTGAAATATAGGGTTCATACACAGGTACACCAGAAGGCTATTTCTGGTTGACCTTGGACGGACTTGGAAGGTAACCCCGGTAGAAAGTTTGGGAGGGCGGTGGGTGGTTCCTCTGCTTGTGCCTAAGAACATCTACAGGGACGCCAAGTAACTGTCTATCAGCTTTCTTTTGGAAAGTATATATTATACCTGTTTGTCTGTTTGGCTTTAGGAATTTTTAGTGAGTGCTGTGTGGTTTGTCTATACTTAGTGTGCCTTTAGGTGTGTGCTTTGTAATTTTGGTTGCCTATCAACCTCAGAATTTGTCTCCTAGTTTGAAACTATGGATAATACGCCTTTGAAAACCAACCAAGAGATCCCCATGCTAGGAACTCCTTGCACTATTCCTCTCACGGGGAATGTTGGTGTTCCCTTGATGGCCACCCTGAATCTAACTGGATTCACCGTAGGGCTACCGGTGTGGTTGTTTTCCAATCCAACTGTCCTGAATGCTCCTGATGCTTCTCAAGTAAGCTCCTTATATCAAGAGCATCAAAACGTTGCTTCCCCTTCACCTGTAGTTGATTCTCCTCCTCCTTCTACCTCATGCGGTGAAAGTATTGATACTAGTAACCGACAGTCTAAAAGGAGTAAAAGAAGGAGGAATAGGAAGAAAGCACATAAGCAAGGGGGAACCTATTCAACCTCTGCAAGTCAAGTTGAACCTCACCACCCAGCCTCTATTGTTCATGCTGGGGGCACCTATCCAACCTCTGCAGGTCATGTTGGATCTAAGCACTCAACCTATGCAAGTCAAGTTGATCTTCACCATCCAGCCTCTGTTGTTCATGCTGGTGGGATCCTTCCAACATTTCCAGGTCATGTCGGATCCAGTCACTCAGCCTCTGTAGTGCATGCTGAGGGCACCCGTTCAGCCTCTGTTGTTCAAGTTGAATCTCCCCATCCAACCTCTATTGCTAATGTAGGATCAATCCACCCAGCCTCTGTTGTTCATGCTGGGGGCTGTCACTCAACTGCTGAAAATCTTGTTGATCCTAACCACTCAGCCTCTGTTGTTCATGTTGGTGGTTCCCATCCAACCTCTAAAGGCCATGTTGGATCCAGTCTCTCAGCCTCTGCAAGTCATGCTGGGGGCATTCTCTTAGCCTCTGTGGTTCATGCTGAAGACAATATGTCAACCACTGCGAGTCATGTTGACAATGTTGAAAATACTACCCGTCCAAAACACAAGCCCAAGTTCCCTTGTAAGCTTTGTGAGGGAGACCACCTTACTTATAAATGCACTTCTATTGCGGAGGTGCGAAAAGTTTGGATTCATGGTCATCCTGTTTTTGAACATCCTGAAGTCTCTCAACAACCAGCCTCTCTTAGTGAGGTTGGACCCAGTCACCCAGCCTCTGTTGTTCATGCTGGTGGCAAACTCTCATCCTTTGTAGGTCATGTTGAGAGAAAACAGTCATCCACTGCTAGTCATGTTGACACTGTTGAGAAAACTGGTTGTTCAAAGTGCAAACTTAAGTTCCCTTGTATGCTATGCAAGGGAGATCATCTTACTCACCTATGCCCTGCTATAGCAGAGGTGCGAAGAGTGTGGTCCAAGACTCAAGGATTTCCTTCTCCTGAACAACCTATAGTTTCTCAACAACTTACTCAACCTTTGGTTGATCAAGTGGTCGAACCAATCTCAGATTTGGTCGATCCCACTCTTCTTTCGGAGAGTGATCCTAATGTGATTGAACCAATGTCATATTTGGTCAATCCCACTCTCCCTTCAGAGAGTGACTTTCATGAAGCGGTTGAATCGATTCCATTATCGATCAATCCCACTCTTCCTTTGGAGAGTGCAGTGTCTGCTAGTCACATTTTCTTCACTAGTTCAGAACTTACTGAACAATGGGGCACTGAAATTGCTTCGGATAAACCCCCACCAAGCTCTCGGATTGCTTCCTTTGATTGGGATAGCCTAGTTGAGCCGCGCCTTCCTTCCACTGCACCTTTCCAGATAAAGGTCAAAGTTGAACCTTACACGATTGCTCGTTGTATTGTTGATGAGGGAGCCTCAGTTAGTATTTTTCCTGCTCGTGCTTGGTGAGGCATGGGATCTCCCAATCTTGTGTCGACTGCAAGTCAGTTATTGGCATTTGATAGAAGAACTTGTATAGCCTTCGGAATTCTTTCTCAAACACCTGTTACTTTGGGTGGGAAGACCATCTTAGTTGACTTCATGGTGACAGAAGACCCCTTGGACTTCAATATGCTCCTTGGACGTGATTATGTCTATGCCATGCAATATGTGGTGTCAACATTCTTTCGTGTGATGTACTTTAATCATGGCGAAGAAATTGTCACTATCGATCAGTTGGATTTTCTTGATCCGTCTCCTGACCCGACTAGAGACCAGGTCTTTCCTTTATTGATTCCCAGTGTTTCTATAGAGACCACCCCACCACAAGTGAACTATGTGGCCTCTTGTCCTTTGTGTTCAATTGCTACTGAGAAGCAGCCTCTGTTTTCATGCTTACCTTCTCGGGACTTAGTCCCAGCAGTTGACCAGGTGACTCATCCTTTATAGACTGTAGAGCCTTCTCTCCACTCTGTTGATCCATTTGAAAGTTTAGATATGTGTCCTATCTCGGATGATCTCCTTCCTTTGGATGATGTCTTCCTAGATTCTTTGATACAGTCTGACCTTCTTTTGGATGTTGGTTTAGTTGTGACTAAGTATAACCCTGATTTGCCTAGTAAGCCTGACCTTTCTTCTTATGTTGGTCTTGTTGAGTCTTTGGAATCTCCCTTCGAACAACAAGTCAGTGATCCTGATGAGTTTGATTTTTCTTATGAATTTTTCAACTCCTGTGATATTGAGTTTTTTCTTGCAGACTCTATCTCCCTTGTTGATTTTGGCTCTCTTTCCGAGGTTGATCTTATTGATTATAAACCCTTGAGCCTTGGTGCTATAGAATCTCCTTTGGTTGATTCTACCTTGATTTTCCCTTTTGTAGAAGATAGCAAAGTCACATGTGTTTCTGCCAAAGTGACCCACATCGGATCATTTCTTTTGAATATGATCCTGATGTTGTTGTTTCTTGGAGACAGGATTTGTAGTTGGATTCACAACTGTTTACTGGCCTCACCTTGTTTTTCAAGTCGTAATTTCACTTGCATGTGCCCTGCTCACGCTTATGAGCCCGATGCCGGCTTCCACGCTTTTAGCTCATTGTATAAGCCCTCATCTTTGTTCTCATCGTCGCCAAGCCTTGTATCATTTTTCCTTTGCAACTTGACACCCTTTACCTTGAGGAGACGTTCCCCGAGTGTCCTTATCTTGCTCACTTTCCTTGCATTATGCATAGGTTTGTTCCTTGTGCTTGCAACTAGTTCCACCTGCCTATGACACTCGTTTCCTCGCATTTAGAGCATTCTTTCTGCTCTCCTTTGAGCTCGTTAAAAACAATAAGGAGGCCGCGAGTTGACTTTTTCGGACTCATTAAAACTTCTCAGGGAAGATATTGAGTTTCTTTAGGCCCAAGTCTGACTCCTTAAAATAGACTTGAGTGCCGAGTAAACTTGTCCATTCAGGCTCGTTAAGAATATGTGAATGGGCATCCACATTGGTGGTAGGTTATCTCTTTCTCGGACCATGTGGAAGAATATGAGAAAGGATCACTCTCCTTTCTTCGGAATTGAGAAGAGTATTCTTAGGCATAGGTTTATCTCTTTTCCGGACCTGAGGGACTAAACTTACAGAAAAGGAACCCCCGTATGAGCTTAGTTTTCTCTTTTTCGTGCTCTGGACCAAAACATGAAAAAGATTTCGAGTGTACTTTATGTCTTTGTCATGCTCGTTAAACCCTAAAGAACAAAGCATCGAGTTTATTGTTGTAAGCTCCATTTCTCGTAATCAAATGGATCTTTCCGAGTGATCTTGCCTTCCTTCACACTCGTAAAACTCAGGCTATATGCTGCTTTTGAAGGAGTGTTGGGTAGGTGGTAATTTAACCTTTTTCGGACCTTCCTGACTAATTACGAAAAAGGTGCACCTTTTCTTCTTCGAAAGTTAAGAGAGTTCTTCTTTGGTTTGTTTTATACTTTTTCGGCCTCAGGAGACTAAATTGTATGAAAAAGGACCCCCCCTGGAGTCTTCTTTGGAGTTTTCAGACTCTCTAAACTATGAAAACATCATCGAGCATGTACTAGTTCGGGCTCTTAAAATCCACAAATTAGTGCTTTATCAAGAATTCTTCTTTCTTTTCTTCGAGCTTGTCAAAAAATGAAGATGGTCCCGAGTTTGCTTTCTTGGACTCGTTAAACCTTTACAAGAAAGAAGGGAAGGGGAAGTTTATTTCCATGTCTTTTTACATCATGGCAGCAAGTCTTGTTTCCTTGAACAAAGCACCAGTTTTGAGTCTATCAACAGTTGGGTCCTAGTATTTTGACCTTATCTTGATTCAGAGTTTTCTTACTCCTCCAGTTGGTCTCTTTTCCAATTATATGGGGAATTTGTCAATGTCTCCTACATTGCAGATTTGTTTCGTTGGTCCTTTCATGTCAAAAGCTTCCTAAGTCACTTTTGTGTCATGCTCACTGTTCAAGGATTAAACCTTTGTCGGCCATTCTGCAGTTTCCTTGACCTTTTGTGTTGGCCATTCCCTGGTATCAGTTCATTACATCATGTCTTCAGCGGTCCTTTTTGTGAAATTCAGTACCAATTCCAGATCCAATTAGTCTTTGATTTACCTCGTGTTGGATGATGAAGGATGCCTTAATGCCTTCCTTCCAACGGATCTCTTCCTATCGACTGCAATACATCTTGCTCTGGGGATGAGATTTAGAGTTTTATGACAGTACCTTGGGAATTGTTGTCATCAATAGCAATTTCCCTCGCTATTAGGTAGTGGGAATACCTTAATGTCTCCTACTCGATATATTCTTCAAGTGTTCGACTTCAAGTCCTTGTAATCACACTTGTTAGAATGTACTAGGTACCTTGGGGACCATTTTCATTAATGGTGGTTTCTCTCGCGTTTGTTAACGTTTTTCATTATTGACCGGTAATCAAACGACTTCCTCCATGTTCGACTTCAGCTCCTTGATTCACATGGTTAGGATTCGTACCTTTGTTGGGAGGTTTGGATTGAAGACCTTGGGCCGACAGTAGCATTGTCATCTTTTGCTATTGCCCAAGTTGCGCAAGACCTTGTTATACTTTATATGACATTTTGCTAAGACATAGATCCACCTTGTATTTTTGTGGCTATGATCAATTGTCGAGTATGGATCCATCTTGTTCATTTGTGGCCATGACCCCTTTAGATTTGATATGGCGCCTTTTTGCATATTGAGTGACCATGATAGTTTCATCAGTTATACATATGATTGGATCCGCCTGTATCTTTATGGCGATGTTTTGTATATGGATTTGTATGTACCAGAGATCAGTTTTTTTGACATTTATCTCTCTTACAGGTACTTTCACTCGAGCCTTTTGATCTTGGATTCTCTGCTCTCTCCAGATTCAACTGTTTCCTTTATAATGTATTTCGGCTATCATCTTCCCCTCTAACCTCACACATTAGGGGGCATCTGTTATACACCAGAATGGCACCTCTCCATCCGAGTGCCGACTTTCCTCATGTTGGCACATAAAAGGACACCTATGGATTGAGGTTTGCCCATAACACTATAGCTTGGCTTATTATGAAATACATTCTGCCTCTATCCAGCTAGTTACTTTTCCATTTTTGCCATGTTAGTATGTATTCGCGACTATCTTTCTATACAACTCGCGAGTCATTCGCGAGTCTCCTTTGTAGCAAGTCGCGAATCTATGTATTCGCAGGTTGCCCTTATACATAGTCGTGAATCATTCGCGGGTTGCTCTACTACATACCCGTGAATGTGTCTCTTAGCATTTAAACTTAAAAACACGCACTAATTGGAGATTAGTTAAGTCATTTAACTTAATTTCCTTAACTCTTGTAACCTCCTCAACCTGCGAAACTACCTTATTTCACCCATATAAATAGAGGTAGGAAAGGCCATGAGGAGGGACTTTGAATTTATGCATTGTTATGCTGGAGGAATTGGAACTCTCTTTGCCTACACCTTTTCCCTGGAGGTCTTCCCCTTGTGTTGCAGAGCTTGGAGGCTGAGTTCTTTGGAGAAGAGAAACAATAGAACCAAATCAAGGTTCCGTGAGGTGCCGAACTTGAAGAGAAGGTATACTTGTACTTGTTTTCAAGATTAATAAAGATGTGATGTCCTTCTTATTCCTAAATCATTATTCAATGTGTGATTGAATCTCTATTTATGATCATATGATAATGTTATTCAGATCATTTTTTCATGTTTATTTGATTATCATTTGTTTATATGTGGTCATAATGTTTGAGGAAGGTATAATTCGTTTTGCAGGTCTCTTGGAGCGAGAGGAGCAAGAAGAGGATTGAAGAGAAAGCTTGGACCAGCCTTCAGTTAGTCAGGTGTGGACCTTTCTCATCTCTGATCTTGCTTTTATATGCTTGCTGAAGATTGTGCATCTCTGTTTCAACCCCAGTACATTGATGGCCTCTTAAACCCTAGCCATATGACACTTTCCTTTACAACATTGACTTAGCTAACCCATTTCCCTGAGGATAATAAGGTGTTGAGTGTTTCAACATGATCTCATTCTTTTCACAGAATGCCACCATATCCTTAGACCTAAAATCTTGAGCATTATCAGTCAATAATTTCTTGGGACATCCAAATCTAGTAAAATTATTTTCCTGAACAAAATCTATGATTACCTTATCAGTTGCATTTCTTGTGGGAATAGCTTCTACCCAATTAGTAAATAAATCTGTAGCAGTCAAATCCATTTATGCTGCCCTGAAGATCAAGGATTTCTCTCTCCTATGAAGTCCAAACCCCATTGCTGAAAAGGGGCATTAACTGCAATTGATTTTAATGGTGATGACAACAAATTTTGCTTACCAACAAACTTATGACAAGGGATACAAGCTCTTACTTGCTGATATACATCTGAGAATAAAGAAGGCCAATAGTATCAGGCTCTAAAATTTTTATAAGCTGTTGCCTTCCAATACTTATGTCCCCTACAAGCACCTTAATGTGACTTAGATATTACTTCTTTAATTTCTGGCTTATCCAAACATCTAAGTAAAATACCCCTGGATCTTTCCAAAACAAATGTTGTTCTATCAAACAATATTTAGTAGTTCTCAACTTCAAAGACCTATCCGCTTTCTTGTCTAGATGTTCTAGACATTGTAAATACAAAATAAAGTGTACAATATCTGCATACCATGTGGATTTTGCGTAGTGGTCCATAATATTTTCTTTCTCCTACTCTGCTTGAAATTATTCTTATGCTGGTTGTTCTACCATGAGATGTAGACCTAAAGCTTGGCAATTTGAATCAGCTAACAATTTGGCCAAACCTTGTCCCTTTACTAACTTTGTAGGTCTAATATCCACATCATATTCCATTATTTTCGCAATCCATTTCCCTCTTTTCCCCTCACTGTCAGGTTGGGTCAAAACATATTTAATGGCAGCATTAGGAACATAAGCAATGACTTTGGAATGTAAAACATAAATTCTGAAAAAACTTTAAAGCCTTTACCAATGAGTAAGCCTGCTTCTCTAAAATGTTGTACTTTAGCTCTGAATCTCAGAGGGTCTTGCTGAAAAATGCAATTGGCTGTTCAAGTCCATCTTTATTCTTTTGTAATAAAACAACAACTAAAGTATCCTCTGATGCAAAAGAAAAAGTCAAAAATTCCTTTGTAAAATCAGGACGTACTAATACTGGTGCTTCTGTAAGAGCTGTCTTAATCTTTTCAAATGAATTTTTAGCTTCTGTAGTCCACTTAACTTCTCAATCCTTCTTCAGCATGGCTATAATTTGTTTAATGGTTTCAACAAAATTAGGTATGAACCAACGCAGAAAATTTATTTTTCCAATAAAAGATTGCACATCCTTCTTGCTTTTTGGTAAACTAATTTTCAGAATTGCTTTCACCTTTTCTGGATCTATCTTTATACCATCACACGGGGTCTTCAATTAGTGAAACCATGCCATATCACGTTCATTCATGGCATATGAAACAATACCCCTATTTTCAAAAAATAATGGAAAATACCTCCCAAAATCATTTTTTTAGCCCCCTCCCAATATGCCTTGCCGATTTTAAAAAACCCCTATTTTCCCTATATATTGCATGTATCCATTTTTTCATTTACATTTTTTATACCCCTTTATATTTTTACCTAAGGAAAAAAAAATAAACACAAGAAAGGGAGACACTTGATAGGTGCCCTTAGGCAAATCACTTTATTAGGAATTAAAATGTATCACATGATGTCAAAACAAATAAGAGAGGGTTTATTTGTACCAATCTCAAACAGTAGTTTGTTTTCCCCAAGAAGGGCTCAAAAATGAAACTTACACCATTTATAACTGCTTCTTTCCATCAAAGACTTTTTATCGAAGCACCATTTTGGTATCTAGGAGATTGTACAACTTCAGAAACAAAATTGATTTGGAATCTTCAATGCATACTGTTAATCTTTTTAGATTAAAAACAAGATGAATTTAACAAGAGGAATGGACGAGTCGAGCTGGCATCCATTTATCCAATGAAATTGTGACCATTTAAAGCATAAATTCATGATGTCAAAATAGGCCACCTTTCAGTTGAAGATTGTATTTCCAGTTCAGATGTCTACCTCGTCACCAAGTTCCTAGCTAAGTTTTACTCAAACAAATTCTTTATCATCTACGGGGAAAAGAAAAAAAAATCAAGGGTTGTGACAAACAAGCAAGTTGGTCAGAAGACATAAACAAAAAGATGGAGAAGCAAAGTCAACTAAAAAATATGAGCCAAATAACTGAACACCAGTAACATTATGAGCAATTTCAAATTTAGTCTTCAAATTGACAAATTTTCTTCAACATAGATTCAAGGCAAATTCTGGAGGTGTGACTTTAACAAAGCAACCAACCAAACTACATAAAAATATCTCCAACAACGTATTTTCAAAAGCACTATGATACATAACCCAATCTAGTGTATAGAAATTATCTTGTAGACTTGGCATTAAAAATTTTGTGG
>LPNX011092974.1:1406023-1571617 GCA_001517045.1 Pseudotsuga menziesii | reverse complement strand
ATACATTTGACATAATTAACACATGATACATACCTAAACATGACTACCGACCATAATCTATCATCACACACACACATATATACATCAGCAAATTAATAGATGCATATGTCCACAGTGTCGTCAAACCGACGAGGTCTCATAATCAAACAAATACACATATAATAGTAGTTCAGGTAGAAATGTCAAAACGGGGTGTTACACACACTTAGAAGGGGAGGAACAATACCATCAAACCCCACTGCCTTATGAAGAGGGATTATGGGGATATTGCTAGAGGCAGGAGTCGTAGGTTGTCACAAGCCATGCATTATACGTTGCGAAGAGCTACTTGGGTTTGAAACCATGGGGGTTGTTAATGCTTGAATTTTGCACACATGCGACATTGTGGCTAATTTGCAGAAAGACGTCATCAACATACAACACGCGACTCACCGAAGACATCCTCAATAGGTCCACAAGAAAAATTGGGCCATGGATTGACTAAGGCAGTAGGTATGGAAAATCACACAACTACGTGCATTGAACCCCCGTGCTACTAGCGTGACTATCTGTTCAACAACCCGCATGACTTTTCCTTCAAAAGCCATGTGACTGTCAAAACAATGGGACCACTTATTTTTGTGACACTTTCAAGGGTCATAACATTTCCCTTGCCTCCAAAATTCGAACTCGAGTTTTGACATGCTTGGGAACATTCAATAGCCACCTTCATGTAGTTGAAGAACTAGTTGCACCGAGAGGCGCTCTACAGCCCAGTCTGGGGGAGATCTTGTAACGTTATGTAACGTTTCTCATATAACGTTTCCTCTTGTAAATGTCGGCCATAAAAAATAAGTTTTCTAATTATCCTCTAAAATAAATGTCGGCCACAAAAACAACATAATATTGGGAAGATGTTGTAATGTTCCTACCTAACAAAACAATAATAATAAAAAAATGTAATTATCCGCCAAAAAAAATGTTGATAAAAAAAACAACACAATGTGGGGGAGATGTTGTAATGTTCCTACTTAACAAAATAATATAAAATAAAAAATTGAATTATCTGAAGAAGAAAAAATGTTGGGCCTTGCAAATGGTTTTAAAACCATGTACAAGGCCTCCTAAACAACCCATGGTTTTATTGTAAATGGTCTAGGAGGTAGTTGCAAATGGTTTTAAGACCATGTGCAAGGCCTCCCAAACAACCCATGGTTTTAAGAGGGCCTTGCACATGGTTTTAAAACCATTTGTGGGGGAGATGTTGTAATGTTCTTTCCTAACAAAATAAAAAATATTATTTGTGGGCCATAAATAGTATTAAATATTAATAATAAAAATATTATATGTCAACCTTAAATAAAAAGATGTGTCTTTTGGTCTGAATCACACCAAAGCTGATAGTTGAGTGCAATACTTGAGAAGAGGTTTGCACATCCGAAGATTTGATCCCTCTCAGCGCTTGATAGAGCCTAGGGTTAAGATCTATGCTGGTTTAATAACAAGGGTGTTCACATTTGGATCTAGATGTTTCTTAGCCTCCATTTAGCCTATAAAAAGAAGCTACGAGCATGCATTCTATAGAAAAAAAATCGAAGCAAAGTCATGTTGCAAGAATTACATTGAGAGCTCATCTTTCAATCCATTTCTTACCTCAACTTGACATGCAAAACCTCCCTTGTTCTCTTCCTATAAGAAGCAATTGTTTCTCTATTGTTCTATGCTAGTTATCTTGCAATTGCGTGGACAAAAAGGAATTCCCTAGAGGATTTTGTTGGCTTCTCTTTGAAGTCCTCACTATCTGTTCAACTAGCGTGACTAGCGTGACTACCTGTGCTACTAGTGTAACTATTTGTTCAACAACCCACATGACTTTTCCTTCAAAAGCCATGTGACTGTCAAAACGACAGGACCACTTAAATTTGTGATGTTTTCAAGGCTCATCACAATTCCCTTGTCTCCAAAATACGAACTCAACTTCTCACATGCTTGGGAGCATTCAATAGCCACTTTCATGTAATTGAAGAACAAGTTTAATAACAAGGGTGTTCAAATTTGAATCTAGATGTTTCTTAGCCTCCATTTAGCCTATAAAATGAAGCTATATGCATGCATTCTATAGAAAAAAATCGAAGCAAAGTTATGTTGCAAGAATTACATTGAGAGCTCATCTTTCAATCCACTTCTTACCTCAAGTTGACATGCAAAAGCTCCCTTGCTCTCTTCCTACAAGAAGCAAGTGTTTCTCTATTGTTATATGCTAGTTATCTTGCAATTGTGTGGACAAAAAGGACCTCCCTAGAGGATGTTGTTGACTTCCCTTTGAAGCCCTTACCTCCCAAGTGATACCATTATATTTAGTTGGACTATCAGGCAATCAACATTTGGTTTGGCATACTCTTGTTATTTTGTTTTGTTTAGCACTTGTCCATTTTATTTCATTTTAGTTTCATTTTATTTCTTGTTTAGAGTTTGATCTGTCATTTGTATTTTGGGATACTAACTTACAATTTATAATGCCGTGTCCTCATTGCAACTTCAAGGATTAACCCAATCAGGGAAGACAACTCACTCTTGTGGCTATTTTTCCTTCAACGGATTTATGGCAACTCCACTCTTCTTTTTGTTCATTGCATTATAGCCAGGTTGCCTTTTGCTATATAACGAATTTTAGGTGTTGTGCAGGTGGAGGAGATTTCTCTCCAACCCCTCAATAGTTAGAATTCGAAAGACCTTACTTAGCCCAAGTTCATCATTTTATTAGTACTCTGGTTCTCGGCTTCTTCGATGCATAACATAACATGGATTTCTTTTCAACATACGCACTACTCGCGCGGTATCTCTGCTCGGTAATCGTGTGGTAAATTTGTGCGACCTCTGTAACATTGATCCTCCACTATTTGCACGCATGTGGGTCCATAACCCACACAGTTTTTCCAATTTTGTTTTTACCTCAGTTTTTCATAATCACATGCACTCTCAATGGCTGTCTAATGAACAAGGAAATTAATAAACTCACTTGCAGTTTTATTTTCTTTAATATTTAAACAACTTGGCCCAAGATAGGAAGTAAAGAAGTCACTTCTTGCATGCTATTTAGGCTAAGAACTGTGAGTTTTTCAATGGACCTCTTATTTCTCAGTAGGAGCTAAATGATTATACTTTCCATTTCATAGAAATTGTTAGTCTAGGCAAATACAATTTAACTATCCCTAGTTGTATATCTTATTGCTTCTTGTTTATTTCTTTGATCTTATGCGAGCTAGTTTATCTCACTCATTCACACAGGCAAGGGACCTAAACACTCCTCTTGACCCAAGTATACTCTTTTCCTTGCACTCTCAGTGATTTTGGCAAATCAAAAAATCGTAAAAGGTTTGAAATACCTCCCTTTGCACATTTATTTCATTAACATTGTAGTAGTTGTTATTTGCAAACAATCATTACACACTTAACTGGAGTAAAGAACCATCAATGTTGACATGTCTTTATTTTACCATGCTCTTTAGTTTGTTGTAAATCTCAATTCTATAATTGCTTTCAAAACACATGTGATTTCCACTTAAGCACACCCCAAGGGACCTAAATACTCCTTCTATTCAAGTATGCTCTTCATCTTGCACTTACAAGTGATCTTGATGAATCAGAAAGGTTGGAAAGTTTGAAATACTTCCTTTACACACCTTAATCAAATTTGGACCACCATAAAATCAATATCGTATTGTAATTCTTAAACCAACTAAAACCCTCCACACGAGGTCACAAAATAATGTTTTAGTTGGTTTATGATTGATTGGGCTAAGCATCCCAATAATGCACACCAATCTTCTACATTTTTTAAACATAGTGGTTGCTAGCTTTTAGGGTACTTTTAAATCCTACTATCAACAAGTGTTCAAACAAAACCCATATGAGAAAGATATGGTGCCCAAGGATGTGAAAGTTGAGGTATATTTGTTTATGTTCACTACTTAGAGTCACTCAACTCTTTGTGGAGGCAACACTTTATTGTTTGAGGCTGAAACACTCATTAACACTTGTAGGTATTTTAGTGGCCAAAACCTAGGATATCACCAAGGTGCAATTATGGGATGCATTTATTCCCGAGTCGGATCTTGTTAGCTTTTGGAAATATTGTTAGACCTTCTGGAATATAGCCCCAAGATAATTGCGCCAAGAAGCGCTCTACAACCCAGTATGAGGGAGCTCTTGTAACGTTTGTCGATATTATGTCGGCTAAAAAAACAACTTAATATGGGGGATATCTTGTAATGTTTGCCGATATTATGTTGGTGAATAAAACAACCTAATATGGGGGAGATGTTGTAATAACGTTTGTTCCTAACGAAATAATAAAAATTAAAAATTTTAATTATCCACCAAAATAAATGCGGCTAGAAAAATAGCCTAATATGGGGGAGATGTTTTTTTTAAACAAAAGCCATGAAGATATTATATTAATTAAAAAGTTGTAGCTTTCCAAGCTTACAAAAAAAGGGAGGTCTGAGACTTGCATAAAGTTCTGAAAAAACCCAAAATAACAAAGATATTTATGCCAATAACTAAAGTCTTGAGCATGCTTATAAGCCTGCTAAAACTTCTAAGTCCCCGTGGAGGGTAGAGCCGAACGAAGACGCCTAAAACAAAAAGACAAAAAAACATGAAATACCCATGAGGATAGGCTTGCTCCTTCTGCTTTCCTTTTTTTTTAATCTTTGACAGGCTGCTCCACGGAGGCTTCCTCCATTGCTTGGTCACTGTTCTGGTTGTCTTGAATGAAATTGTTCTAGTTCATGTTTACCAACTTCTTCAAATCATCCTCCATGTAGCCTATATTACCCATTAGCTCATACAAGTCACAATGGTTATCTTCTATTCGGGTGTCCTAGTTTTCAATCTGCAGGACCATCCAATTCGTTGTTTTGCTACCATCTTCTATGCTTCTATTGATTATGTCGTAGAGCCATCTCAGATTTTTCTTGATATCCTTGAGAGAGTTATGGATATCTTTCAGAGTTACTGCTTTGTCTGCCATTTCTTCTTGGAGAGAGGTCTGAGTTGGGAGCGCTGTGAGTTCTGAATAGTGCGAGCTCTCGAAGCCTGAGATGCTTAGGGTCTCCAGGAGGAGGGAGCGAGAACCTTCGGTGGGAAAGTATACATCCGTCGGCTCGATACCGGGAGATGGACCAAACACTACGACCTCCCTCACACTGCAAATGTCTATGTTGCCAGTACCTATCTCGCCTCTTCCTACTTCTATGCCAGGCTATGTGAGGACAGTTGGAGGCATCCTTGCTGCATGCCGACTGGCAGATTACCAGGAGGAGAGGGAGGATCTCCGGTCGCTAAAATTATTGACCCTCAACCTTGTCGCGAAGTTGGTAGGGGTTCTTGCACTAGGGGATAACTACCCTTGGGACCAACTAGTGAAGAAAAGATACTTGGGGAACATAAAAGAAATTGGTTGATTTTCCCTTCACCTTAGTAGATCCAATTCTTAGCTTGGCACCTTGATTTTCCAGCTTGTTAGCCTCTGAATTATTGCCTCGGAGAATGTGGATATATGAGACTTGGACTTTTGCAGTGACCTGTTCAATGCGCTCATAAATTCTTTTTATTTTGACCATACCTTTGTTGTATCCATTATTCATTTTATGGAATACTTGCTTCGAGTCTCCTATAACAATGATTTTAGCAATTTTGTGTTGCCTTATTAGGTTCATTCCATAGAAGAGAGCGAGCCATTCTGCTTCATTATTGGTTTTCCGACCAAGTCTCTAGGCATAAGACGACACAATTTTTCCTCAGAGATTGAAGATGATCCCACCCGCACCCGCCTCTCCAATATGGGGCAGATGTTGTAATGTTTGTTCCTAACAAAATAATAATAAAATTTTAAAAGAATTGTCGGCCATAAAAACAACCCAATATGGGGGAGATGTTGTAATGTTCCTACCTAACAAAACAATAAAAAAATAAAATAATTATTTGCCAAAAAAAACCAAAAATTTAATTATCCGCAAAAAAATGTTGGGATTACACATGGTTTTAAAACCATGTGCAAGGCCTCCTAAACAACTCATGGTTTTATTGTTCATGGTTTAAGAGGGCCTTGCAAATGGTTTTAAAACCATGTGCAAAGTGTCCTAAACAACCCATGGTTTTATTGTACATGGTTTAGGAGGGCTTTGCACATTGTTTTAAAACCATGTGCAAGGCCCTCATAAACAACCCATGGTTTTAAAGCATGTGATAAAACCATTTTCAATCCTAGACCAATATATTTGATCCCTCTCGGCGCTTGATAGAGCCTAGCATTTGGATCTACGTTGGTTAGTTGATAGCTGGCTCTTTCATACCTTCACTGGTTGTCTTTAGGGGATTTCATCACCACCAACAAAAGAGCTATTGGAAGGCCCATTGACTATTTGAAAGGAAGGATGTTACATCTTCTAAGGGTATTTACATCTTCTTTCTTTTTATTTACAAAATCATCTAAATGTAATTAAAAAGAACCAAATTCTACGACCCTTTGCACAAAGACTTGACACATATCCCTCACTTTTCACCATATTGCATTTGTTGTGATTGTCATATTTTGCATATGTTCAATTGTATTTATATTCCATCATCCTCACTCTCATTCAATCACTTAAATTATCACCATTGTGGAACAAAGAAATCTAAGGCAGTCACTCAGACTACAAGGCCTTTTGCCCCTCCAAAGAGGTGTTCTCGCATTCTCTCATCATAGATCACGAGGACAATATTCTAGACGGAGGAATTCCTAGGCAATGTTGTTTGGGTCAACTTGACGAAGAAACACCTTGCTTAACTCTCTCATTGCTCCACCTCTTAGAGGATATACAACACCCACCCCCAACCTCTCCATCTCATGGAAGAGGTAATATTATATCTCCACCTTTTAGAGGGAGCACCCCCTCATCATCTCCTCCTTTTGGAAAAAGGACTCCCCCGTCATCTCCACCTCTAGGAGGAAATACACAACCATTTGTGCCACCCTCACCTCCTAGAGGGGGCAACACACATAACACCTGGTGACATCAAGCTCAAATCTTCCATTTATGTCGAGCTTGAATCTCCTTGAGTTGGCCAAGTTGATTAATGATCCCATCCTTCATGGCGCAACTTAGATAGAAATTCCCCCTAGGCTTCCCTAAGATATTCCAAATTTTGAGGGGAAGCATGGAGACGACCACGCTAACCACACTATGTCATTTCACTTTTGGTGCTTATGAAACAACATCGTCGAGGACACCATTTGCCTTCAAATTTTCCAGAGAACACTTACAGGAACAACAACCAGATGGTATGTCAACCTATCATCTAGGACTTATTCCACCTTTGAGTCCATTGCCACTATTTTTCTCACTTGTTTTTTGTTACCCATACGCCATGATATATGACTCAAAATTCTTACAAAATTTTGGCAAAGTACCTCAACTCACATCATGATCCATATCCATGAGTAGCGTAGATGTAGGCCTTTGTTTAAAATAGACATCCAACCCTAATTCTTGTTAGATTGATTCCTCAAATCACTCCAACCTATGATTGCAAGGGATGTGGAAGCCACATTTCCCAAAATGGAAGAATAGGCCATCCTCAAGGCTTAACATTTTGATTTGATTTATGCACAAACCAAGTATTTGTATACCATCCTCCCTAATGCCCTTTGACATTGTTCTCTGAACCCGACGCCTTCAAGCACGTCTAACTCTGGTGATGGGCTTATCGAGACTATTTCTCATTGGGGAAAAGCTCCACAACCATAAACTTCTATGTCAGTTAGTGTGGCACAATAGTACCCGCCACCACTTTCTACATCGATAACTCTCACAACTACGTCAACTCTTCCATTTGGGTAGCTGTCTTATGGACCATGCAGTCCTACATTACCCAATGCCAGTCAGGCGCCTATGGTATCCACCCTTCAAGCGACACATCAACTCCTGCATCCACATCATATGGATCCTGTAACCCATACCTCCTTGAACCCATGTACAATCCCTATTTCCCATTCCCTTATCCAGTTGGTTCTTCCCCCATGTCTCAAGTGGGGGTTAATCTAGTACAACCTTCTCTCGCACAACAAACTCAGTGCTTTGAGCATCGGAATGCAAGTAATCCTACGAATCCTCAAAATCATGGGAAGAAGAAAGGAAAGAACAGGCAAAACCAACAATAGGGACAGGGGGGAAATCACCCTCCCCAACAGTACCAGAACATGGGCAACCAAAGTGAAGAGACGAATAACCCCCCTAAACAAGGAAAGAACACCAACCTCCAGATGAACTATCCTTTCTCTATGTGCAGAGAGTATGGGCATTACACTCATCTTTGCTTGTTGAAACCTGAATGTCAACAATTGCTTGAGGTAAGGAAGAAGGCTGCAGTTCATCCTACTCAAACATGAAACGTCCCACAACTTCAACAAGTTGTGTTACAACATCCTTTTTCCAACCAAGGGGTAGTTACCCAACAATAGGATCCTCACCCCCTAAGTGTTGGAACCTCCCTAAGCATGTATATGAACATGGTCGTATTCAACCTCCAGACTCATGCCAAAGGCTATGGTATGCTTGATACCCTGCAAGGGGAGGATGTCCTCGCTACCTCTAGTGGGCCTTTATAGATTATTCATCCAAGTAATGATTAGATCACTTGGATCTCAAAGACGTCGCTTAGACGAACCACCCATAATCCCCACATGAAATTTGCACACAATTACAACATTGTGAATGATTTTGCTCAATCCCCTGCTGCCATGTCAACTTTAGAGGTCCTCCAATATTGCCATTTTCAAAAGAAGGCATACTTAGTGCATTTGGTGCAATTGACCCTTTCGATTCCTGCCTCATGAACTTTGACCTTGACAAAGGTGAGTTGCGACTACCCTCATTAGTTTCCTTCCAAATTCTCGTCAAAATAAAAAACATAATCATTCATTAATGCATCGTCGATGAAGGAGCATCTACTTGTGTGATACCCACTCATGTCTGGAAATGTCTAAGCTCACCAGACTTGGTCCCCTCATCTATTATTCTCCTCGCTTATGATGGGAGACCATTGAAACCATTGGGTTTGTACCAGAATGTCCCCTTCAAGTTGGGGGGCCAAATGGTCTTTTGGATATTGAAGTGGTCGACGCTCAACTCAACTAAAACATTTTGTTGCGACGTATTTACGTGTATTCCATGAAGGCAGTAGCCTCATTAGTTTTTTGCATCATGATGTTTTCCAACAATGGAAAAATTGTCACCCTTGACCAATTCAACTTCTATGACCCCCATACCAACTCAAACCCTGAGAACATCCTATCCACCATAAGATCAGCCACTACACCTTCGTATGTTGATATAGGTCCAAACATTTACAAATATTTCTCTTTGTTGGGGGCATATTCTATTCCTTCACCAGTTATGCCTGCATCCATTTACAATCTCATGTGTATTGTCTTTAACTCTGAATACAAGCCAAAATCCCCCTCTACACCAACATCGACCACTCACACTAGTTGTGGCACATAACAAATCATAAATCCATCGGTGCCACCTATATTCTAGGCCCCTTTATTGTTTCCCCCATAAGAGTGCAAGGAACACCCGTAGTGGGCCAACTCACATTCCCTGAGCTCACTTTGGGAATACATGTGTGGTATTTAATGCAATCTTATCCCAAGATGTCACAAAGGCCCATAGCCCACTATGGTTTCATTCTGATATCACCCACATACATACCATCGACCTCCCTGTAGGATCGATGCCACATGTGACAAGATCACCACCAGTTGTCACTAAACCCAAATTTGGGGGCACGAAACAACCAAAATTGAAATCCCTCATGGTACCAAGTACTACACTTGTTCCCATAGTCAACCAGCCATGTGTTTTGTGTGGGCAACTAGGACATGCAACAAACATGTGCCTCTCATTGTCAGAGCTTAGGAATTTGCTCCACACTCTTATTAGTGCAATGCATCCCACCAACACTTCAAAAGGGGGCACGCCAACCACCTCGGCTACTCCCAACACCAAAAACAAAACCAAGACATGGCAAACCAATCATGAGTGCACAATGTGTTCTCAATTTGAGCATATACATATCACCGTCCTGAACTCCCTCAATTATGGGACACATTGATGACCATCCGCCTCGTGCACCCTATCTTTGAAAGACCTCCACCTATTTTCCAAGAAGTCACTTCCATCAATGTTGTCACTACATCAATATCAAGGAAGAGCATGGTGAGTGTTCATCATGTGGGCACCACATCCATATGATCCCATTTACTATAAGCATGGCTCCACCTAATTACACTGCTAGACCATTAAGCTCGACCCATACACTTAATTGTGCATGTGGATTATTGACTGATTACTCATTTCAATTCCCCATACCGAGTAGTACACTTAAAACAAATGCAGTTAGAAAACAATCCCCCCCCCCAAGAAAACCCGCCAAGGTTCCCTCAAGAGGAATTACTTCCCCCGCTATTGAATATTGTTGATCATGTTGATATCATTAATATGTCATCATTATCAATTTTGTCTATCGATGATGAAACATTGTCATCATCCTCAAAAGAAGATCACAGTTCACCACCAACACAAGCCTCTACCATGGTAGACAACCATGACCCGATGCACACTCCTTAGATCTCAATTCTTTCTTCATTATCAATACTCTCACTATAATCATAATTACGCTTGGGTATTGACATCATGTATGTAGGATTATCACCAAGAAGTAATTTCTCCATCATTCAAAATGGTGGATGGACCCAATCACAGGTGTATCATCCTGATCTTGCATATAGGCAAAGTAGTCCTTCTAATTGCATTGCATTTATTTAGTAAGCTTGTTGATATCAATAAGATCCTAATTCTCATTAATGGCACACCATCAATGTCATTGCCTGGAAGAGCATGCTCCTCCATGGGTGTTTGTACCATTAAAATCCATTCATACTTTGGCACCCATGATGTCGAACCCTCCCAAGTGGAGAGGAATTTGATAACTCAACAAGTTTATCAAGATGAAACCACATATATTCGTCTTCTTCTATTTATCTCATCCCTTAGATTCCCCTACACATGTTACGATTACGATTCACATATAGCCTCTCATCCCCTCCACAAGTGATATGCCATTTGAGTTCCTCTTCATACCATCAACCCCTGAGAAGACCACAATGGGGCACTACCCTCTAAAGACAACAATCTCGTTCAGTCCTTTCCACAGGAACATTCTGCATGGCATGCATTCACAGGGCACCCATCTTCTCGTTGCACCAAACCACCACATCATCATTGTAAAAAAAGATTTCCCAACTCACTCAAAACTATGGGAATCCCATTCATATCATTCTTTGATTCCCCAACCCACTCAAAACCGTGGGAACCCCATCAATATCATTTTTGCACAAATGGTTCCCCAATCCACTCAAACTGTGGGAACCCCATTACATTATTCTTTTCGCAGCACCCCTTGGTCGCCCTTTATTGATGTACTTGAGTCCACCTAACTCCAACATGGTAAGTTTTGTCATTCACTTTACCGCATGAGTACTATGCCTATGATAAAGACCTTCATATGCACTTGGTTTCCCTACGTTACACTCTATATCAACATTTCAAGAATGTTGACGTCAACCACTCACCCAATTAACATCAATCAACATAAGTCATGAGACCCACGCTTATTAACTAGGCTTGTTTCAGGCTAAGTTGCATGATACAGGGAAACGAAAACGTGTATCTGATACATAAACGCACTAGAAACGCGACCCCTAAAATTTAGGAAATGGGGAAACACAATATATATATATATATTGGCAAATTAGTAATATCCAAAAACAACCTTAGCAATACAATATATATTCAAAAATTCAAAATTAGCCTTTATGTATGAAGCTACATTGCTACATATATCAAAATGTGAACATTCAACATAGAACTAAAACATGAGATAAGTTGATTTGCACAATGATGTAGTTGAATGTCATCAAATTGACATCCTCAAGTAACCCTCGCTTGCTCAAATCGTTGTGTGAGACGAGGGAGGTGTAAAATCCTCCTTTTATTTAAAAAATCGACTTTTAGAGGCTTCTAGAGGTTTCCTAAACCATCATTAACCCATTAAAAAAAAGTTAACCCATTGATTAAGATAATGTTTTTTTTTTGTCGAAAAGCAAGAAGTCAAGGAGGAAACACTACGTACCAATGCCGATACGGAAAGGAAACGCGTTTCCAACCATACCACCCGCGTTTCCTCCACGTGAAACACAATGGTTCAACCAAAAACACATTTCCAAGAAGTACCAAACGCGTTTTCGAGTTTCTTGGCTAGTATGGTAGTGATATGGGGCCTAGTACCAGGTTTCCTGCAACTTAGGTTCCAGGTCTGTCAATGTCTGAATTGGCTACAAAATGATCTTATTTCTTGAGATAAGGCCCTTGTCTTATTAGTTATTTAAGCTCTCACTAATGTAAGATCATTATAAGAGTTGCAATAGTTACAGTTGTACCTTGGGATCCATTCTTATCAATATAAGGGATCACCTCGAACTAAGTAGGGAGAGTCATCAGTGATCCCTAACTCTGTGGTATCCCCTATGCTCGACGTCAACAAGTCTATCTCATCAGGGGAAGTCATACATTCCATTGGTAGCAGTGTTCACATTTATGATTCATGGTAGCAACACATATGATATGCCGAAGTTCATAATCCAATAACTTCACTGTTACCCAGGTCCCCCATTCCAATGGCATGTTCGTCTTCATCAACAATTTTGCTTATTTGACACCAGTAACATCATTTCTAGGACTCATTTACTCATATAAAGATCGAAGTCGCCTTCATCCTTGTAGCAATAGTATTAAGATTTGATCCCTCAATCTCCTTATATTGTAATCTATTTAGATAGATTTTCATGATCATAAGTATGCCTATCTCATTTGTATAAAACACCATTAATTATTTACTGCTTCAACAATCATCACCAACAACCTTCCCCCATGGGCAAGTATTTTTACCCACAAGTTCTTACTAACTTATTAGAACATGGAGAGAAAGAAACGACGATGCGTTTCAACACTTGAATTTCGCACACATGCGACATTTTGGCTAAACTTATCGAAAGGCATCATCAACATACAACATACAAGTCAACAAAGTCATCATCACCAGATCCCAAGAGAAATTGGGCCCTAAAAATACAAAGGATGTTGGTTTAAGAAATCATGCAAGTAATTGCATTGAACCCTCGCTCTATTAGTGCAACTATCTTTTCAACGACTCGCACGACTTTTCTTTGAAAGCCACGCGAGTATCAAAATGATGGGACCACTTATTTCTCCATCACATTCAAGGCTCATGATGACTCTCTTGGCTCCAAAATTCGAACTCGACTTCTCATATGCTTGGGAGCATTCAAGAGCCCCTTCATGTACTTGAAAAACTAGTTCAATTACAAGGTTGTTCACATTTGGATCTACATTATTCTCGACCTCCATTTGTCCTATAAAAGGAAGCCATGCACATGGATTCTATACGAGAAACTTAGAGTAAAGTTATATTGCAAGAATTGCATTGAGAGCTCATTTTTCAATTCACTTATTACCTCAATTTTGCATGCAAAAGCTCTCTTGCTCTCTTCCTCTAAGAAGCAAGTGTTCTCTATTGTTCTATACTAATTATCTTGCAATTGTGTGGAAAAAAAGGACCTCCCCAAGGGATATTGTTGGCTTCCCTTTGAAGACCTTGCCTCATAGGTTGTAGAATTCACCTCGATATAATTGTCTATCCAAACAAATAAAATTTTGGATGTAATCATCCATCCATTGAGGTGAAGTGAGCTCAACCACAAAGCTACAGGCACTTCAATAAGACTCGGCCAACTCGGTTCCTACAATACTTGCCCCACACAACACTCTTCTTAGGCTTAGGCATTCCCTTCACCGCTCCATTGTTTCCTCAGGCTATCCATCTTGTCGAGATGTTTACCAATGTATACATAGAAGGATAAACCAAACCCCGGTCATTTCCCACAAGGAGCTAGGTTTATCAAGTACATCCAAACCTTACTCATCCACTCTTAGATTCATACACAGGGCTCAAAAAATCAACATAATCAGGTTAATAGGTTGATATTGGTTAACAATCATGCACATTTAATAAGGCATAACACACCTCCCTTACCATAGTTTCACTTCTAAACTTAGGCATCCCCTCACTGATCCACGGTTCCCTCAGGCGCTCTATCTTCCCAAGGCCTTCGTGTGTAAGGAGTGTCAATATGCCATGTCTCTCACTGAATTTCATATTCTCCCTCGATAACTTCTAGACCATCAAGCTTTGTTGTTCTTTTCCTACTTTTTGCTCTAGAATGCACTCCCCCCCTTAGGATAACCGAACCCTCCCAATGAGTAGGACCAACCAATTAACAATGGGATGGGATCTATTATACAACAACAATCTCAGTCCTAGAACTGCATGGAAACTTAAACAGAGGATGATACCCATGTCTCCCCTTCATGAGACACTAACTACCTCAACCACTTCCTCCTAGAAGAATTGAATGAGTGGGCACACGTATCAACTTAGTGTCTCACATGTTTAACAATTATCTCCAGAATCTTGTGAGAATCATGCCCCCTACTTGTTTGTTGTGTTACATAGTAATTGTGGGTTTTCTTTATATATTTAGTTAATTACATTTACATGCATAGTCTCTACTGTGCACGGCTACCACACAGTGCCAATGTATAATATTTAACTATTGATACATAATCAAGAAATCAATGGCGGGTCCTAGGCCTTGATCTCCTCACCATGATCCCATTTACACAATCATATAACGGGGTCAAAATGGGGATATTACAATCCCCCCACTTAGAATAAACCTGTCCTCAATGTTCTCTTTATTTTTCGCAAGGTTCCATATCCTTCTTTTCAACTATGTTTGCAATGCCTTTCTCTTAAAGGCTATTTTGTCCTATTCTAGCTATCTTGGACATCAATGTTCAGTCATTCCTTTGGACTACCTTGGAACACCTCCAGGCTCTTCAACATTTTTCACATACCTATTACAGTCATCAAAGGAAACAAATGCTTGTCATAGCCATTTTAAGCAACACTTGATCCATTAACAAATATTCAAGTTTCATAATTGAAGCATATATATTCATAACACAAGATAAAACATGTAATAAGCCTAATACTTTTCTTCATGAGTTTGTTCCAGCTTCACATGGATTCCATGGGCTCAACTCAACTCACTATCTTCCTTGCATACCCAAGGTATTTGCATCTACCTCTATTGACTTCTTGATCCCAGTCACTGCATAACATGAATCTCTCATTTAGATTCACTCAAGTTGCCTCTTCGTTGTAGTAACTCACCATTCAGGCTCAAGCATCCACTTCACTGATCTAGTTCCCTCGGGCGTTTGATCATTTGCCTAAGAAGAGCTCCAACTCACAAGCCTTACTTCTAGGTTGTCCCACTAACAACCCTTAACATAAAATATCTCATGGTGATCAAGGCATCTCATATGGTAGGCTAGTGTCATTATAGTAGCATTATACCCTATCTTTTAACTACTTTGATTTGTCCTCGCTAGACAGATCTATCATTTCACCTGTATTACACACATACAGTTACCATGAGATGGCATTATAATAATTTTAATAAGAAATTTTCAAATATGTTTCATACAAAAACCATATTTCACAAACAATAGAAACTTCTCATAATGTTTGGCCTTTGCACATGGTAGCTTCTAGTCTTCATTATGGACTTGCTCTTATTGCCATATCTAAGAAAATTCTACCCACAATTTGAATTTTTCAAACATCCAAACAATTTGCGAGTATCCATGAATGTAGTCTTTACATTGTTACTTTTACAAGAGTCATTAAAGTAATGTTAGAATTATAGAATAATTCAAACACCTTTAGTTGTCAATATCTCAAATGCAATGAAATATAGTCAATTTATATGCACCATTATCAAAATTTCAAACTGAAATTTTAAATCTGACTACTTTAGAATCACATTTAATCAACCACAAGGCCCTCCTCATGTTTTTTTCCCTTGCGAGCAATAATTCACAGTCCTCCTCACGGGCTTATACTCAATGCCATGTCTAAGACTTGCATACATGAAACCTATCCTTCATGACATGTTTACAACAACCAAGCAACTATTTGCATTTTATCAAAATTTCAAGCCGAAATTTACAATTTTGAAAGTATTTTCATTCAAATTTTAACACTCATGTGATACTTCTCACATTGCTTGGATCCTATAGGAAACAATACACCGTCTTCCTACAATGTGTCCTCGTGACACAATTCACAAACATCCAAACAAAAAATAACATTAATAACCAAATTCTAATATGTATTTACAATTCCATCTCCCACATAAATCAAATTTATTAACCATGAGGCCCTCCTCATGTTGTTTGGCTCTTGTAAGTGGTAGCACTCTGTCGTTTATGGTATTGCACTCGTTTCCATAACCCAAATATCCACCTACAACATGTCCTTTTGACACAATTTTAGATCATCCAAACAATCATAAGCATTCAACATTTAAATTTCATTGCATTACCCACAACAATCATAAAATGAATTTAGATATTCCAATAATTTTACCATTTCAACTATTAGCTAATTGCAATAAATATATGTTCCAACCATGCATTCACACAATGAAGCTTAACTTATGTTTCCACCAATATGGATAAATAACCACATGATTCACACACACTACATAATGATCTTGGACCCACCAGGACATTCATTCTAATTTCCATTGCATCAAGCAACGATCAATCATACCAACATTCTCAAAATTCCATGTCATCAAACTCACACTGACATACTCACATGTCAAGCTACTCCTTTCACTGCTTTATAGTCTATCAAAAGAACATAGAACCCTCTTCCCATTCTTGTACATGCCCTATATAGGCATTCATTTCACATGCGATGCACTCAACATTAACCTAAGCATATCAAGTTAATAATTAAACATGATTGGAGGAATTCTTACCCAATTCCTTCTTCAACACTTATACAAAGTAATTAGTACCAACTCATACCTCTCATGGTTGTCATCGATGACCTTGATGTTACCTGGTCTACTAATGATTTACAAGATCTCACACCTAGCCCCTTCAACAACCCACTAATAGGCACCACTTACCTTTCATCCCTCTTCATGGGTTGTCAAACATAGCAACATGATCATCAACATAATTAACCATGTCTTTAATGTCTCCGATTCATCAATCATTATTAAGCATAATAATCATCATTACTGGTTCATTGCATATGTAAAATTGTACTACTTTTATCAGTATGCAATATCGTATGCATGATCAAGCATATTCACATGCACTATGCAGTATCTCTTAGTGCATATGCATCCCATCTATCTAATCTCTTGCATTTCCAACATTCCTATGCCATATTTTTCTGTATGTAAAACTTAGAAAACATAAATTTAACGATAAGAGAAGAGTTAAGGAATTCTCCCTCTTAATCACTTATCTCAACTTAGAATTCCTCTTTAACGTCATACTTGATCCAATTCATGGCCTCTTTGCCAAGCACACAAGGGACCATTATAAATTTTCTCACCAAGTAGCAATTCAATACATATACACATGTATAACATTTATACTTTCTACTTTCTAAGCATGCACTTCTTATGCCATAAACAAATATAGTTTAAGGCGATAAATTTTCCCTTTTTAGCAATGTTGCCTTATGGAGATTATTCTCCAATTTTCGCTACATCAATCTCATCTACCTTGTGGAGCTTTCCTTTGTCATTACAACATCTTCTAGTGCCCTCTATTCACATTGTTTTTCTAATCCAAATGTTTTAAACAATTCCTCCAAATCCAACTTGACTTTTCTTGGAATTCCTAAAACTTTTCAGTGCTGCAAATTATTCTATTCCAACTTCAGATGGAGTCTTCATGCCTCATTCAACTATGAGACTTAGTTTCCTTTTCCATGAAAATAATTGCCACAATTTTGATCCACAAAACATATTCACGCATGGGAATGCCTCATTCCATGACTGACAATCCTTGCATGGCCACTCTGTCACTATCATGAACCACATGATAGGTCCACATACTGGAATGTTTGATTCTTTTAGTGATAATTTCTATGTGAATGGAATTTTTGTAACCATCACCATTACTAAGTTGTTGGTTCATCTCTTGCAATATTCTTGTCGAGCATTACAATATCCATCTCTAGTAATCAAAAGCTCCCATGGCTCTTTCTTGCAATTCAAATCGCACTTTCGGAACATATAGAATGCATTGCATACATTTTGGCCTGAAGAATTATTGGTCAATTAATCTTAGAGACTCTGCTTTGCCTGCTTTCTGGGACAACCAAAAATTTGTTTAAAAAATGATAATGACCTTATTTGATTCTCCTATAGATAAGCTTTCAAATGACTATCACTGGGCTTAATTATGATCTTGGAGCTGAAAGTTACAACCCTATGAAATTTGCCGATTCACGCCCAATTATGCAGTTATTTTTTCTTCTAACAACTATTCTATGCCTTGGACATGACCTATCGATCGTTTCCCATATGATCAGATTTTCTCATTCGACTTGTGTTGCATTGCAAATGCAATGAGTTCCGATGGCTTCTATTTGATCGATGGGATCAATCCGATCGCATCGACATCACTCCATTGGATTCTTTTTTTTGAAACTTAGAGCGACCCAATCTAATGGTTGGTATCCAATGACCTCTACTTGGTCTTGCCACCCGTGCATCCATCTAACTTGGTTGGTCCATGTTATACTTTTTTCCACATGGATCCTCCACATCAACTAACCAACTATACAACCATGGCTTTGGTTCGGCTTCTATGACCCATGCAGTTTTATCTCTACAACCAAAAGCTCTGAGAACTATAAATTGTTGACATGTGCAACTTTGGTGTTGCAACCAATGCTCTAATTTGGCTTCCTTTGGCCCATGTAGGACCAGTGTTGCAACCGATAGCTTTGATACCACTCTCTTCTGTACTTGAACACCAGGTAGTGTTTTTGGTTTGACGATATATCAAACAACGCCACTACAATGAAATTCCAACTCGGATACCTTTTTCCAGCATCCCTAACCACCTTCGTAACCCTTCTAGGTCACATGAAATGCCACTCAAACATAGACACCTTGGTTTTTTACCGCCTCATTTCTTTGTTCATTGAGATTTTACGTTGCCGGAGTCCACATCCTTGTTCGTACCTTGTTCCATGTTTATACCATCCCATCGAGGTATGATCTCTAACAGTCTGATGGGGCTTCCTTTGAAAACTTATTGGGACTTTCCCCAACTTCTCTTGGATTTTGATGGGGCTTCAAACGACGCCACAACAATGAAATTCCAACTCGGATACCTTTTTCTAGCATCCCTGACCACCTTCGTAACCCTTCTAGGTCACATGAAATGCCACTCAAACATAGACACCTTGGTTTTTTGCCGCCTCATTTCTTTGTTCATCAAGATTTTACGTTATCGGAGTCCACATCCTTGTTCGTACCCTGTTCCATGTTTGTACCATCCCATCAAGGCATGATCTCTAATAGTCTGATGGGGCTTCCTTTGACAACTTATTGGGACTTTCCCCAACTACTCTTGGACCTTTCCTCGATGAATCTCAAACTTCACCACTGATGACTCTCGAAGTTCTCCACTGACGACCCTTGAAGTTCACCTCTGACAACTCTCGAAAACTAGTGGAGCCGACCCATCGAGCCTTCCTCCAAATTACATTGACAAGACTCGGATACAACAACTCCTACTCGACCGCTCTGATTGGCTATCAGGCTCAGTTCGTTGGTCCTTATTACAAATGCCATTGGGAAAATCCCCGATATGTTGTTAGACCTTCCTCCAACAATGGATCACCGATGGGGTTCCTCTCATTGAACGACAATGATCACATCCCATAGTTCATTGGATGATTGCAATTTTATTTCACATTGAACCAAGAGAGTTTCGTTGAACCTTGTTTGATGGCTATACTTAGCCAATTTATGGATTCTCTCAGGGTCTTTAGACTAATCTAGGACATCTATTAACCTTTGTGAATGATGTCTAACAACCTATGCGATTTACCCATCTGCATTCACATTCATAACTAATGCAAATTAAACATTTATCATGTAATCAAACAAAGCTATAGATAAATAGCCAAGACTACACATTCAACTAGAATACATGCCTTCAAGGCTAATACAAGAAATCAACATCATATTGCATATTCATAAACCACTTGGTACAACAAAACAAAATTATTCATTCCACTCAATCCTCAATTGAAATCAACATAATACATCATATAATACTTATCTTGAAATGAGTTGGCACCCTAAGCAACTGATTGCATAACATTAACATTCCACCAAACCGTAGGCACTCTATCCATCATATACTATTTCTGTTGAGAGGCCACCCTTGCGCTGGGCATGATCTCCGCAAGAAAGGGGGAACTTCTATGGCTGTCACTTAGTTTCACAAATATAGCCAAGCCAATACACAATTGGGTTTATTAGGCGTACCATTGTATCAACGATACACAATAACACATACATAGCCGAGCCAACCACCACTGGGTTTATCGATACATCAATTATCACATGGATTCAATTACACATACAACCAAGCTAGCATACCATTGGGTTTATCAGGCCACCAACTGTCACAAGGACATAATGACACATATACAAGCTAACCATCCACAAGACACCACACATACCCAATCCAGTACATAACCAAGCCATCCTACAAGACACCACACATAGCCAAGCTAGTCCACAATTGGGTTTATCAAGCGCCTACTAAGAGGACTATGGGAAAGGATTTCTAAGATAGTGAGCTCAACTACAAATCTATAGGAACCTCAAGAAGACTCAACTATCTCAGTTCCCACAATAGCTGCCACACACAATACCCTGCTCAGGCTTAGGCATCCCCTTCAACGCTCTAATGTTCCCTCAGGTGGTCCATCTTGCTAATGCGCTTACTAGTGTGTGCATAGAAGGATAACCCAAACCCTAGTTGTCTCCCACTTGGAGGTAATTCCAACTTTCACTAGGTTTATCAACAACATCCAAACCCTACTCATCCACTCTCAGATTCATACACATGGCTCAAATAATCAACAAATTCAGGTTAAGAAGTTGATATCGATTAACAATTAGGCACATTGACTTAAGCCTAACGCACCTTCCTGACCACACCCACTCTTCCAAGTTCAAGTATCTCCTTACCAATCCACATTTCCCTTGAGTGATCCATATTGCTAAGGTTTTCATGTGCAAGGAGCATCAATATGCTAGATCTGCCACTGGAATGCATGTTCTCTGTTGAGGACTTCCAAACTGCTAGGATTCGCTGCTCTCCTCTCCCTTCCTCACTCTTGAATGCACTTCCTCCCTTAAGAGAACCAAACCCTACCAAAGAATAAGACCTACCAAATAATGACGAGATGGGATTTGTTGTACAACAATCAACCCCAGTCCCAAAACCATAGGGCGACTAAAACACAGGATGACACATGTGCCTCCCCTTCTCGAGATTGCCTCAACCACTTCCTCATAGAAGAATTGAATGGGTAAGCACACATTTCAACTTAGTCGCTCACGGGTTCAACAGTTCTCTCCGTAATCTTGTGAAAATAAGGCCCCTTTGTTTTTTTATATTACATAGTCATTGTGGGTTTTCTTTATATATATTTTTATTTACATTTACATGCATAGTCTTTGATGTGCATGATTAGCACATAGTACCCACTGTACAATATCTAACTGCCGATACATAATGAGGAAATCAATGGCGGGGCCTTGGCCTTCAGCTCCTCACCATGATCCCATTTACATAGTCATACAACGAGGTCAAGCTGGGGGTATTGCAGTCTTCCTCAAAACTCTTGAAAAATTCATCTCTATCTCTATGTGGCTTTCTCTTGTCCAAGCCTTTACGTCTTCTTTTCCTGAGCGCCCCTCTCTATCTCAACTCTATGCCTTCCCATATGCATCCTCTTCTCGAGCATGGTTTCTTCCCTTCAATAAAAGTCCTCTCATAAATAAAAATGACTATGCTTTAAAAACAATCTTGCCACCCATCCAAAGTTTTACCTACCACATAAATTTCATTAAAATAAATATGTGCTTCATATTTATTATCGATAATACTTTATGTGGAGGGTCAGCGTTGAGTTTAATTACCTCCCTGGGAAAATTTATGGACCGAAATTTTGAAGGTTCTCACGGCCTTCATCCTTGACATGTCTCTTCCGAAATCACAAATGTCACAATTACACCTGACCATTATAGGAAAAATAGATCAACAATGTGACTTTCTTGTGCAAAGACTCCCACACAAGCCTCCATGGAAAACAAACTTCAATAGACACATTTGGCCATTCACACAAATTGAATGAACGACATAGATTGCATGCACGAACTCAAACCCCCCATGATAGAAATTTGACCATTTGTGTAAAAAGGAGGTATTGCTGAGATCCTGTAAGAGTTTCCACATGTGCAAACCTTTGAAATTGTTGTGGATCGCTGGATCAGACTCACTGAAGATTGACAATTGTGCCTTGTTGGGCTAACAAAAATCCTTTGGGTAAGGATTACCAGCCACAAGCTTGGTTCTATGGCATTTAGCGCTAATGTTCCTGTATCATAGACCCACCATTTGGGCCTTATACTATTTCAAAATTTTCATGAAGTAATCTAAACATTATATGATTTGAACATTTTCTAGTTGTCATCTGTGTAATCTAGCTATACAATCTTAGCTATACAATTTTAAATCAAATTACAAATTTTTATTATTAAAATTACATTTTTAAATACAAAATTTGATTCAATACCCTCTAACACCATAGTACACTAGATTGTGCAATCTTAATAATCAATTTTACAATTTCAATAATTCTTGTAAATTTTGGACATCATTATGGTTATAAAGTTTTTTTTTTCCCTACCATGAGAAACTCTCCATGCCGTTGAGTGAACTGAACTACTTGGATACCAAACTCATGAGCTGGGGCCACCTTCGAATTTAGTAGGTTATAAGTGAGGATCTGGCCACCACCGTAGTCGTACATGAATTTTATGGGGTGCAACTTTGCACAATATACACCTTGCGTGCAGGAATCGAAACAAGACTTCTATTGAGGCAACCATCAAACCTCAACACTGTTCCTAGCCATCTCACCCCTCACCATGAAATTTGAACATAAGACCTTATTACGACCAAACCCCACAAAGGCCTCATCTATATCTCATGGCTGATTATGGATATAAAGTTACTATATAAAGATATAACATTTTATGTAGAGACTATTTTAAGTAAAGTTATTACATTTCCCATAGTTTCGATGACAAAAGTTACTCTATCGATCACTCTTACAAGCAGATGGGTTAAGAAGATGGGTGTAGAAGTACATTGGGTAAGTACGATTTTTACGGCTATATTTCGAAAGTGTTTGAATTTTGGGACCTTCCCCAACGGGCGGCATTTTTCCAAAGACGACCTGCTACAGCCGGTGTGAAGCGACCATTGATCTCAGAAGAGCAGGGCAGAGGAGGAGGAGGGGGGCAGCAGGTCAGTGCTGGTGCGGTGTTTCTGTATTGTATTGATGGGCAGGGAGGTCAACATCGATCGATTGTAATGGAGGCATTATCAGTGGAGGAGTTAGCTTTACAGCGTATATTCGACCTCAAGAACGAAGTAGCTCTCGAGTTCGAATCCCATCAGCGATTGTTTGACGAAGCGTTGCTGTCCAATGTGTTTCTCAAGGGCTTGGAACCTCCGCCCTGGTTGTCAATAAACGGGAACAGAGGAGAAAAACCCATTTTGCTCAGCAGGCGGCCTTCTTCTGGTGTATTTAGAATTGGCTCAGATGGGAAGAGGGTTCATCGCCAGGATTCTGTAAGCAGAGGTATGTGATTTCAAATTCAAATGCATTACAAATTGTAGTATAGTCTGTAGAGTTCTCTGGTTTGTCTTTTAATTTCTTTGTTTTTATTTTTTGTGGGGGCGATTTTGGTTTCCAGATTTTTCAAAACAAGGGCAGCTTTCTGAACTCTATGCTGATTTTTTCTGCAACCGCAAGAGGGGCTCGTCATCTGTCGATCGCCCTTCGTTTCACGAGACTGTTGCTGCTAAGAAACGGAGAGTTGAGGAAAGTTGTTTTGTGGGGGCCCGGGAAACTGACGGAGACCGAAGCAAAGAAGTAGGTTTGGATGCCCTAGAGGAGGAGAATGGGGAGGAACAGGGATTTGGGGATGCCCAACATGGCGAAAATGAGGAGAGACGGGACTTGGTTGATGTGCAGCATGGAGGAAATGAGGGAGAGCAGGGCTTGTTTGATGCCCAACTGGGGAGAAACGAAGAAAACAATGGCTCACAGGAAGAAGATGTTAAGGATGTGGAGAAACAAGCCAAGGGTAGGCCCAGAGGGAGAGGGGCTAAGGAGAAAAAGAACAATGTGGTGTCACCGTTTGTTGGAAGGATTACACGCTCCAGGGCGAAGCAGTGCCAGGTTCTTCCCAGCGCAAAGAAGGATATTGGTAAAAGTATAAGCGCCGTGAGATCCAAGCAACCTCGGGCAACAAGGAGGAATGCGCGTGCGAAGGGTGCCGGCGGGCTCGAGGTCTCTGCAGAGCCTAAGGATGTGATTGAATCATCGGCTACAGTGGCTGAACCGCAGGCTGGAGGTAAGTCATCTCCATTGATGAATGTCTTTGGAATTGAAGATCAGTTACCGGAGTTGCCAATGAAGACTAAGCCTCAGATTCGAAACAAGTCATCTCCTGTTTTTGCGGAATCACAGGTTGAAGCCAAGGTATCTCCTGCAATGACACTGTTGCAAAATGAAGACCACTCTTCAACTGTAATGAACCATTTGCAAATTGAGGATAATGCTCGAAGAGATGCTATTGATCGCACAGAAGGAACAACTGCGAAGACATCAGAGGTGAAATCTGCTTCCATGAAACCAGATTGTGGAGATTCCAAAGATATTGATCATAAGAGTGCTCAACAGGAAGACACATCAGAAATGGCCGAAAGATGCATAGGAGAGGCAGTTCCAAGGGATGATTGTCGAAGAAGTGCTGGCAGTTGCGATGCCGAACAGCTAGTGGCCTCAAATGTGATTGAAACTGCCAGGAAGAACGAGACTCCAAATGTAATAGAAACTGTCCAACCGCGTTGTCGAAGAACTACTGGCAGTTGTGACGCCGAACAGTTAGAAGCCCCAAATGTGATTGAAATTGCCAAGAAGAAGGGGACTCCAAGTGTAATAGAAAATGTCCAACTGCATGAAATCTCAGATCTTACTGAGAGTACTCAATTAAAACTGAGAGAAGAAGAACAGCCAGTGGTTTTTCAGAATCAACTTAAGGGTAACTTTAGTCCAGTCGAAGAAGGCGCCGAGGGAGAAGTGCCATCTGTTTTAAGGCCAGTTGAAAACCAAAAGAGCATGGATAGCATGCCGATAGATACAGTCTCAGTCAGTAACACAACGTGCACAGCTCAAGAGATGGGGGTATCCCGATGCCATGCAACCTTTTCTGGTAAGGTTGATTTACTTGCTGACAATTTGAAAAGTACACCTCGTTTGGTTCAAGAGATACCCTCCAATCCTCGTTACTCTGGTAAAAGTGCCTTGTCTGATGCCTTGCAACCCCCAAGGCGTACTTATGTATTTGGAAAGTTGGTTTTCAGTGAAGAGGGCAGCCATCCAATTTCTGACAATGTTAATTTACTAGGTAATGGGCTGGTTCAAGAAGTTCCAGGTAGCCCTTTGCTAGGCAATGGGTTGGTTCAAGAAGTTCCAGAAAGCCCTTTTATAGAAGGAACAAGTCATAAGTTGTCAATGAAAGCCAATGCCAGTGACATGACTGTTATGGATGTTCTGTTTAGAAATGGAAGAGAGGACACTTGTGCCATTGGAACAGGTCCTGGACAAGTTTCCATTTGTCCCGATGAAACAACACCCAGTAATGGGTTGGTTGAAGCAGTTCCAGAGAGTCCTTTGCTAGGTAATGGGCTGGTTCAAGAAGTTCCAGATAGCCCTTTGCTAGTTAATGGGTTGGCTCAAGAAGTTCCAGATAGCCCATTTATAGAAAGAACAGGTCATAATTTGTCAATGAAAACCAACGCCAGTGACATGACTGTTATGGATGTTCTGTTTAGAAATGAAAGAGAGGACACCGATGTCATTGGAAAAGGTCCTGGAAAAGTTTCCATTTGTCCTGATGGAAAAACACCCAGCAATGGGTTGGTTCAAACAGTTCCAGGGAGTCCTTTGCTAGGTAGTGGACCGGTTCAAGAAGTTCCAGTTAGCCCTTTGCTAGGTAATGGGTTGGTTCATGAAGTTCCAGATAGTCTTTCTATAGAAGAAGCAAGTCATAAGTCTTCAATGAAAGGCAATACCAGTAACATGGCTGTTACAGATGTTCCATTAAGAAGTGAAAGAGAGGACACCGATGCCATTGCAATAGGTCTTGGAAAAATTTCCATTTGTCCCAGTGAAAAAATACCTGACCAAGATGAACCAGATACAGCTTTATATGAAGAAAGAGATAAATACGAGAAGGTCAATTCCTATTCAAATGTGGGCTTTATCCATGGTAGGACAGTGTCATTCAACTCGGCTCAAGGATTATCATGTGACAACCTGCACAAAAGTGAAAGTGATATTGCAGAAGATTTAACAAATGAATTGAGAAACAGAAGTATGGATTTTTGCAATAAAACCTTAGAGAAAGAAACTGTAAATTGCAGTAATATTGTGATGAATGTGGGACGACAGGACTCTTTGAAGGCAGTATCATTCAGCAGGTTCCAAAGTTTGTCTGGGTCATCTGTAAAGCTTCCATCACAAGACAATGAAAGCCAAAATCTGAAGAGAGCAAGGCCAGCATCTCCAGTGGATGTAAATGCTAATGTCCCATCAGGAGGCGAGGAGAATAAAATGTTGCAGATGCCAGGGAACATGGATTTTGTGACAAAAAAAGTAGATGAACCTTTTGTTTATTCTCAGAAATCATGGGATTCTCAAGGTAAGGTGGGCACTTCTGATTCTGCTTTGGCAATTTCCAGTCAAGACGAGGCTGTTAAAGGGCAGTTTGAAACCTTGCACCATGGCCCTAGCAAGAAATGTCTAGATGTTGATATCGATTTTATGGATAGAACTCTTCCAAACATTGGCAAGCTGTTTTCCAGAGACACGGTTGAGGTGAAAGAAGAGGGAGGCACGAAGCTACAACATAACTCATGGCCTAAATATCAGAAAATAAATTCTCAGGTGCAACAGCAATTTCACTCTGCTGCCCAATCAAGGTTAAGGCGAACTGAGTCATGTTCAAAGATTTTAAACTATGACACATCTACAATGCTGTTAAATGGAGAGATTGAGGTTACTTCTAATGTTACTGGTGATATATTTCAGTGTGATGGAGTGGCTAAACCATGTGCTTCTAATTCAGAAAGAAATGGTGATATGGAAAACTTTGAGCCAAGGCATGATACCATAGGAAATATTCATTTACTAAAAGATTTCTCTTCTTTAGGAAGTAACCGTTCAGAGGCTTTTCCAGATCAACAAAATGAAAACTTCCTGTCTTCTCAAATCAAAATTAATAAGGATGTCAAACGATCTCTTGGAGATAGTGAACATCAGAACAGAGCAAAGCTTATATTGGAGGAATGCTCTGCAAGGATGGGACTCTACCCAAGGCGGTCCTTTACAGATCTGGGAGAGGCAAATTGTGGGATTGGAAATGGAAATGTCAGGAGAAACTCACCTTTGTGTCTATCATATCCTACAACCAATGAACGTGCCTTTGGTTATACAGGGTTGTCTCAAGTGAGAGTTGATGGTATGCATTTTCAAGCTACCGACAATAACACCCCTCTTGCTTGTTTACAGGGCCAGGCCAACTGTTGTGCTGCTTCGTTAAAATCTTGCTCTTTTCGCTCTAGTTTTGAAGTGACAAGTCCCCAAAATCATGGTACAGAGGGTGACTACAAGCTTTTACCTGAAGATGACACTGTTTCAGACTTCACCTTTCAGAAGGGACTAAGTGGGATGGAAAACAATGGCATGGAAAGTACACCTTTACTGAAAGGAGGTGTATTTAGGGAGCGGGCTCAATGTAGTCTAGCTAAGTCGCTTTTAGTTAATCAGAAGCCTCTCAATCAGTTAAAGTTAGCTGGGCTGGAGTCAGATGAGGTTGATGTGAGTGTTTCAGAACTTTCACAGAGGAAGAAAAGCCCTAGTTTGGAAGTGGATTGTCAGCCTAAGGTGAATTCATCATTTAATGGATTTGCAAAGGGTGCCGGAGGAAGCCCAGGGATGCCACAGTTGGCACAGCCAAGTTTCAATTTTTCATCAACAAATCAGACTGTTGATTCAGTTGCTTCTGACAAGCTATTTCAAAGTACACAATTAGGGTCCTTACATGATGTAAAAATGTTGCAGGAATTTGAAGGCTTTAATAATGGGCTCTTCTCTAAGGATAAAAATTCTAGCTCAGAGAATGGGAACGAGTGGGTAGGGATAGATATGGAATATGAAGGAATTGGAGACGAGAAAGGGGGTGTTAAAGCTACCGAGTTCTGCAAAGCATTTCGCTCCCTCACTCCAGCCCCTAATCATATCTTGAAGTGTAGAACACTTATGCCATTAAATGTTGGTTCATCTTGTGCTATGGGACTTGAAGAACACAAAGAAATCCCTGGAGAATATTGGGGGAAGAGATATGCAATGACTGACTCTTATATGGCAGCCCATGGGCTGCCTACAGATAAATTTCAGACTAGATCAGGGTTCAACGGAGTTGTGGGATATGGAACAACGAACAAGAATTCACCTTCATCAACTCCTGCAGGTGGAACATTCTTTGAGACAATGAGCAAAAATTCAATGGACATGGATTCCAACAGCTTCTTAAATAAAGTCCAGATGATTACAGGGCATGCTGAATGCTTTCGCATTGAAGAGGAAAGTGGTATTGAGGAGGAGAGTATGGATCATCCAACTTCAATGAAGCATTTTAAAAATCGAGTTGGATCATCAACTAAGAAAAGTGTTTTGGGTACCAAGAAAATGCTGATGGATAGCAGCTCAGCAAAACAAAATTCACCACTGGCAACTCCTGTAGGTGGAAAGTTCTTTGAAAGAACAAGCACAAATTACATGGATACAGGACCAAACTTGCTCTCAAAGAAAGCTTACATGAACCAAAATTTTGCTAACTGTTTTAATAATGAAGAGGAGGTTGAATTTGAGAAGGAGAACAGAGAGCCTTCTGTATCAGTGAGTGAGTTCCAGAAAAATTATGATTCATCTGTCAAGAAGAAGGTTCTAAGAAATCGCAATACACGGGCTTATAGCAGCAATGCCAGTCATATTTCACCAGCAAAGAGCAACCAGAAATCCAACAATTTGTTGTCTAATGTGAGGTCTTTTATTCCATTGGTCCAGCAGAAACCAGCAGCAGCATCAATTATGATAGGTATGATTTTTCCATCCATGTTTATGAAATGCTAAAATAGTTGTAATGGTATATGGGAATAGATTGTTACGATGAGAGTCTTGTAGTGCAATCAGAAACAAAATCAACTTCACCTACTATTAACATTGGTTACTATAAATCCTATTTGTTAAAACAGTTGTTTTTGTACAATGTGGAAATCTTGCATGTTTTAAACTGGTATTCATGCACAATACCAGTAGTAGAAGAGTAGGAATGTGAGTTACAACTCGCTGACATAATAAAATGTGAGCTTAGATTGCTCAATCTGTAATCCATCCCAGTTTAATCTTTACTCCTATTGAGGAGCAGTAGATCACAAAACTGTCAAGTTTTAAATCTTAAGGGGGCATACTAAGCCTTCGGTCAGCTCAACCTCTCAAGAAAATAGGGAATAGTTTTTTCCCATGCAAAAGGCATAGTATACCAGCAATATAGAAGTGACAAGGAAAAAGTACAATAATACATGGTGTTACCCCTGGATCTACTCTAAAAGTGGTAAAGTCCTAAAACACAAGTGCAACCTTGAGGGAACTCAGAGGGTCTACCTGTTGTCACCTTAGTAACTCTCTCTCTCACTCTAAGTTGTCTATTCTCCAACACAAGGAGGGTATCCCTAAAGTAGGATTGCAAAGACTATGACAAGGAGGCTCAAGGTGATGTGAATAGATAGCTAAGCAAAACATTGTCTTTGTAGTATAGAAAAATAATGTGATGGAAGATAAGGGATTAGTGCCTATTCAATATAGGACGAATGGAGTCATAGAACTACACTAAGACAACAATTTGGGAATGAGGAACTATGCCATAATATGCCTTAATGTGTTGTTAAATAGTGAAGAAATAAACTTGGAGGGGCCTTTAAGGTGCTGCACTCAAACCATGCTATGATGGTGTGATCTACAATGAAGCTTTAGACGAGCTACAGCGATTTGATAAAAGCAAGCTAAAAACATTCATAATAGAACAACAAAGGGAGAAAGATGAAACATTCTTCACATAAATCCTTTCCAACATGGATGATATACCCTTAATACTTGGCCTTTTAAGCATGTTCTTTGCAAGTGATCTCTAGCATATATCAACAACAATTTGAGATGACAAATATTAACTTCACATCAAAATCAATAGCCCAATAATTTCCACAATCCTTCCATTAGATATTCATAAAGCTCCAATAGGAGAGAAATCCTCACAAATTCAACCAAATGAATGAGGAAGGGCTACTCTTTATATAGAGTCTAGCTCAACTTCCTTTACAATAAAATAATAGTTTCCTCCTCTAGATCCACATTTTGCTCAATAAACTTTTTAACAATAGCCTAAGTGGTTACATCGACTTTCACATGTAACTAACTCCATGAGTAAAATCTGACATTGAATAAACAAATGAAATTAGTTTGTAACCACCTTGCTAAATAGTCCAAGGAGCTAGGGAGCACCCTTCAAATGTGGGATTGACCTTCAACCAATGATAAACAAGTCCTCTAAATATGCGTCCTTCAAGAAGAGATTTCCACATGTGAAGGAGGCTCCATGGGGTGGACGAGTTAGGATTTGAGCAATAAAATAACATCCTTCATGTGGACGTCTTTCGTAAATGTGCAACACAATCCTTTTGGAGGCACAAGTGACTCCAACAAAAACCTCCTATAAGCTAGGGTGCTCCTTTAACCAACTTCACATGTGCGAGAGAAACATGGATGTAAAAGGGGGGCTCCTCAAAATAAGTGTACATTACCTTCAATGTTGGTACATGTGGCTCTAACTTACTCCATGAAGCTAGGGTACTCCCTAACTAACTTCATGAGTGCATAGAGAGTCTCCCATGTGTGCAAGGATTAAGGAGTCAACAAATGCATGAAGAAGAACTGTGACCAAGCCACATGATATTATAGTCTAGTTCTTGTGAAGAATGTGGAAGGGTTGTTACAATTTTCTTAATAAGAAATAAAAAAACCGTTAAAGAAGAGTGCCAAGGAGGTTAGATCCATCAATCTTGTTCAAACAATGAGTCAAAACCACATGTTGTCTTACCGTGGGCATAAGAAGAGTGTGTCGTAGAGACATGCTAACCTCTCATACAATAGGATGTTTAAATGCCTCAAAATATGTGCTAGAAGAGAGGGCGATCCAATAGAAACCATAGTACCTCCAAATGACCCCCTTTCTAATGTGAAAACCATCAAATGAGCTAGGGTGCTCCAATAGAAGGCCTCCGTGTGGTCAAAACAAATTTAAACCAACCTCATTTCATCCTCAGTATGTGTGCAATAGGGGAGCACTCGACCAAGGGGTGTTAGATATAACATGAAAAGATGGTACATGTATAAAATGTTTAATGCACCCATATCTTTTAGGGAATTCTTGCTAGGAGACTTCAATCCCCATATAAATATATCAAAATTCTTGTCGGGACCATGTAGAAGGAGTCAATATGCAAGGTGCCACTTAAGTGAGCAATGCTAAACATCACGAAGTACAAAACATGGGAAACATGAAATCAAGGTACTAGGTCGCTCCACCTCCATCATTATCATAATTGAACCTTAGAAAACCATGGCAAGCATTCTTATAATAACACTATAGAGCAATTATTACATTGAACCTTAGAAAACTAGGGCAAGCATTCTTATATTTACACCATAGAGCAATTATTAAATTGAACCTTAGAAAACTAGAGCAAGCATTCTTATATTTACACCATAGAGCAATTATTAACACTTTAAACTTAGGGAGACTCTAAGTTGATGGGTTCCCTCTTCATGAGATACGCTAAGTGTTGAATAAATGAATTAATGCTAAGCCAAAACCCTCCAATATATGCCATCATTATCAAAGGAGAGAAGCACACTATCATTGAGATTAGGAACATGTCATCTTACCTACCAAAATACCATGAAGGGACTTTATCCAATAGCTACTAGTAGTAACCCAACATTTGATCAATCAAAAGAAAGCAACATCTCTAGGCCAAAGCTCACATCTAGCTTGTTGCTGCCTAATATGCACTTCCAGGTGAGAAAGACCTTTAACTCATTGGGTGCGGCCTTGGGGGCAAGCCTCGAGTTGGTTGCATTGTCACCTGACACTCGACTCCTTTGTTTAGGCCAGTTCCTAAACAAAGCCAAGGAGCATGGTCTCTAATAAAAGAATCCAAGGATGATTGCTAAGATAACTTTAGGACTTAATAAATGCAACTAAAATATCTATCTGAAGGTAAGTCTATTCTAACAACTTATGGAAATGCAGATCAACAAAGCAACATAGTGTCGGAGACTGATTAATACTCAAAGCATGACATACATTATAACAATGGAAGACCAGTTCCTTTAAGGAAATTGCGAGATGTGATATATGACCTAGATACTATTGTATTGCACAATCTTTAAAGTTCTTTTTAGAGCACCAAATTGAAATGAGGAACAAGTTAGGGGGTAGGAGGACAGTGGCTTGGGCCACTCTTTTGAGACCTTTTACAAGCAAATGGGGCAGTTTTAATAAGCACATAGTGCTGGTTTATAACAGCCAACACTCAAGCCTTACCAAATGATTGAAACTAGCATTAAAAAGTTAGAAATTTTGCCTTGGAAGGTGTTGGTTGATTGCAAACCTTTAAGGAACAATGCTGATCCTTTATGGCTGCCTGAGGATTGTCCAAACTGTTAAAGTTAGTGTAGCTGTGAGATCCATTCTCAGAGAGGATGGTACCGTAGTCAGTTAAGTGGGGCAGAGTAAGACACTAGAAGGTACCCTAGGGCCCCCAATTGTCTCCTGGGGTTTTTGGTCTGGGACCAAGCAGTTTGATGCCATGGAAAAGCCCTTAGCATGTGGCTAGGGCCCCTATATGCCTCTAGGGTATTTTGGTATGGGACCAGGGACACGATGTCCAAGTAGAACCTGCAGGTAGAGGCAAATACATATTTTGGTCTGGTACTAGGGACACGATGTCTAAGTAGGTCTCGTAGGTAGTTGATCAACTTTCAGTCTGGGACTGAAGCTCAACTTAGTACTGAGGACCATTCTCCGAGAGAATGGAGGACCTGGTCAGGGTCCAGGAGTTGATCAACACGATTCAGTTTGTGACTGAAGCTCAACTTAGTATTGAGAGCCATTCTCTGGGAGAATGGAGGCACCTAGTCAGTTACCAGGAATTTGATTCAGTCTGGGACTGAATCTCAACTTAGTACTGAGAGCCATTCTCTGGGAGAATGGAAGGCACCTCGTCAATTACTAGGAATTTGATTCAGTCTGGGACTGAAACTCAGCCTTGTTGAATTTTTAGCATTAGCATAAATACTTAAAAAAATTGCAGATTAACTCAAACAAATGACAAGTGCAGTAAAATAACATTTATCACATTAGCACAATGGTCACAAGAGTTTTTCATTGGGGAAACCTTCAAAGGACAAAACCCCCAAAAAGCATTAGTAGCTCATCTAGTAAATGAGATGACTTAGAAAATTCTTCAAAAAGTTCCTCAAACCCCAATCTGGATTTAAACCACAATAACAGAAAATTATAAAGAGATAATTTCCAGACAAATTACAATTTAGGGCTTTCTGCCCTAGCTGCCCAAAAAACTCAGACCTCTTGCTTGAATTTAATTCTTGCCTGCCTAGTCTGCCTGGAAACTGAAGAATCTTGTCTGAACAATACAGATCTGCTCGGAGATGAATTAGAACCTACTCGAAAACTTATCAGACTTGCCGAGACTGATCGGATTTCCTTCTTCCCTACTTGGACTGTTTTTCTTCTATGCTCGAATTTTCTTTTTGTCTTCTTACCTGCCCGAAAGGCGGATCTATGCTGCCCAAGGGTTTGGCAGATTGCCCGGAGTCTGTTGGGGTAGCCCGTGAACCCTTTTGCTGTTGCTAAAGTGGTGGGCAGACCCCTGTCTGTTGGGCCGAGGCCTTAAGGCTTGCTTGGAACCCCTATGTGTCTGCTATTAGCAACCCGAGTCTGCTGTGAGCAGCCCATTGCTGCAGCTAGTTGCCTAGAGCTCTGTGGTAGCTCCCGGGCCCATTGTGAGTGCCCAGATGTGCTCTCGGGCCTGCTGTAGGGCTAGTAGGGCTGCCCGAGACAGAGAAAGATTGTCCAAGAAGAAAACCAACTGCTTGAGAAGAAGGAGATGGCTGTTGTGGAGGAGAGAGAAGAGCTAAGAGGACTGTCATCTTGCCCGAGATGAAAAGTATGATTGCCCGAGATTTGGAAATGAATGTGACTGCTGAAGATGAGGGTTTATCAAACTCTAAGACAAAAACATAAAAATGAAGAAACCCTAGCTGAGGGTTTTGCTGAGAGATCTCCAGAAGCAGCAGTACTTGTGAGAGCAAGTGAATGTGTGACAATGAAATGACTTGATCTTCTTTTATAATCTTTAGTCCCCTGTAAGTGGGCCAAAATTAGGAAGAACAAAATAATAATATTTTATTCTTTCCTAATTTCACTTTTACCTTTTTACCTTTAAGTAGTCTAAAAGGTCCTTTAAGTATTTTGACTTTTACCAAACATCTTTAAGTAACTTTGACTTTCACTTGTGGTCCAAAAGTCCTTATGTATTTTTGACTTTTGACTTTAGCCTTTGGTCCTTTTGATTCCATTCAAAGTACATCATCATAAACCAAGAGATTTACTAATGCTTTTATCTTACACTTTGTGTGACACCAAGATCAGGTACTAGGGTAACTTAACCAAGGGTAGCTAAGCCTTGGAGAAGTACACAAAGCCCATAGATCCAGGTTCAGAGTGTCGCACATGCCTAGACCAAGTCTAGGGCTTACAGTGCCTTCTTGGTAACAGACCAGGGGTCTCAGCCATGGGCTGCATAATTTGACCCTAGGTCAAATACTTGGTAACAGACCAAGCACCTCCATTCTCCAAGAGAACGGCTACTCAGAACTAAGCTGAGTCTATGAGTACTAGATTGGTCCACATCGTGGTCCCGGACCAGATGTCTACCATTCGACAGAATGGTCACTCAACACTGGGTTGAGTCTACCCAGGGCAGAGTTGGGTCCATATCATGGTCAAGGACCAGATATCTACCATTCAACGGAATGGTCACTCAACATTGGGTTGAGTCTACATCGTGGTCCTGGACCAGGTGTCTCCATTCTCCTAAGAGAATGGCTCTCGATGCTGCTCAGAAAAATCAACAAGCCTAGACCTGAGAGCCATTCTGTAAGAATGGAAGATGATGTCCTCTCTCCTAATCGTTACTGCTAGGTTGCTTCTCAAGGGACTGGTCGCCCCTTGATGATGTCACTAGCACCTAACCCTTAGGAGCAGTATGTTGAATTTTAGCATTAGCATGAATTCTTTAAAATTTTGTAGACTTTAACAGAAGAGTATGTTAAACAAACAAGTGCAATAGAAACATCAACACCATCACACACATTGAACACAAGAGTTTTTCATGGGGAAACCTTTAAAGGACAAAAACCCCAAAAACATTCGTAATTCATCTCTTAAATGAGATGACCGAGTCTTCAATAATTCTCAAACCCTAGTTGGTTTGAACCACAGATAAAAAATCCACAAATGATGAATTTTACATAGAAATCAAAATTAAGGTTGTCTGCTCTAATTCTTCCCTGCTGCCTGAAATCTTAGATCTGTTGCCTGAGATGAATTTCTTGCTGCTTGGAGCTGCTCGAAATCTCAGATTTGCTGTCCGAGATGAATTTCTTGCTACCCGGAGCTGCCCAAATATGCTGTTGCCTGCTCGGATTGCCTGGAATGCCCACGTTGTTGCCTGAGATATTTCCCAAGCTGTTCGGATTTATTTCTGCCTGCCCGAACCCTGCAATTACCTGCCCGAACCCTGCAATTACCTACCCAAGCCCTGCAATTACCTGCCCGAGCTGTAATGCGCTACCCAGAATTGTTGATAGGTTGCCCGAACCTTTTGTTGGAGCTGCTCGAGAGTGCTATGGAGAGACCGAGCTTGTGTGAGGGCTGTCTGTGGAGAAGGGAGCTGCCCAAGGTCACTTTGCAGCCTACCCAAGCCTGAAAAGATAGGCCGTGAAGGTTAGCAGGCTGCCCGTGGATGGATATGCTGCTACTGTCAGGGTTTGGGTGACACCCTAGCCCAAATCTGGAAGGACAAGACTTTAAAAGGTAATCCCTAGTAGACTAGGGTTTGGTTGTATATGCCCAAGCTCGTGAAGACGATAAAGATGCTGCTGCAAGTGATCACTGTAAGTGAAAACCTAGCTTAGGATTTGATTGTAACAAGAGTGGTGCCATTGCTAGAATCCTCCATGCTAGGGATTACCACAAGAATTGTTCTTCTCCTCAAGACCAACGAAAATCTTCCTTGGAGTAGTTGTTGGATGATGAGCAAGTGTGTATAAAATGAAATGGATTGATCTTCTCTTATAGCCTTTGAATCACCTGGATGTGGACCAAAACTTAAAAGAACAAAATAATAATATTTTATTCTTTTATCTTTTTGACTTTTACCTTTAGTGGTACTAAAGGTCTTTTTATACTTTCACTGACTCCTTAGTGGTCTAAGGGTCCTTATGTATTTTTGACTTTTACTTTTAGTCTTCTTCAAGTGCCTTGTGGTCAAAACAAGTGGTCATAGGGGTCCTTCATCCCCACTCAAAGTACATCATCATAAATAGAGAGAATTACTAATGCTTTTATCTCACACTCCATGTGCCGCCAAGATCGGGTACTAGATGTCTTAACCAACGGTAGCTAAGCCTTGGAGAAGATCACAAAGGCCATAGATCGAGGGTAGGATTGCCTCACATGCCCAGACTCGGTCTAAGACTTATAGTGATATCCTTGTAATGGACCAGGTGCCTCAGCCATAGGCTGCATAGTTTGACCCAAGGTCAAATACTTGGTAATAGACCAAGCGCCTCCATTCTCCCGGAGAATGGCCCTCAGCCCTAGGCTGAGTCCCCTAGTACTAGACTGGTTCATCTTCTTGGTAACTGACCAGGTGCCTCCATTCAAAGAATGGCCACTCAGCTCTAGGCTGAGTCCCCTAGTGCTGGACTGGTTCCACATCCTAGTCCTCGACTAGGTGTCCCCATTCAACATAATGGCTACTCAGCTCAAGGCTGAGTTCCCTCGGTGTTGGACTGGTTCCACATCTTGGTCCTTGACTAGATGTCCCCATTCTCCTAAGAGAATGGCTCTCGATGTTGCTCAAGAAAAATCAACACAGTATTGAGGACCAAAGGATCGTACCATCCGGTTTGGATCTTCCCCTTTTATAGTGATGACAAAATACATAAAACAATGTACCTTGAGCGAGAGAAAAGGTTATTGTTCTTGTTTGTCCACCTTATATGGTTCACCCTGATCTTGTGGGTTTGTGGGTTGTTTTATTGTGGCCCCTATTGTTGACTCATGGTCCTTTATCTTACTTGGTCCTAGAACTCTTATTGTGTGTATCCTTGTCATGATGACTCTCACCTTATGGGTTTCCTTGGTACACTATTCTTTTGGTTGGACCATTTACTTTATGACCTTATTAAATGTTTACTTTATAGTTTTATGGTTTAATTAATAAAACCTTTATGGTTTTATTAATAAAGACCTTTGGTCCATTTTATACTTTATGGAGTATTTACTTGTTTTATTGGACCTTTGATTCTTCCCTAAGTTATTTTTTATTAAAAACCTTTAGACCTTTGGTTATGTTTATGATTTTTGACTTGGAACATTTTATTATTGTTTAAACCTTAAACATTAAGGTTTAATGAAAACTTTAAAATACAAACCTGATTCCTTGTCTGGTAACGGTGCATTCTTTGAGCATGTTTCCTTCCGCTAGAGTGGCTTGTTCTCTCCTCTTGCGAGCTGCTTCTCTGTTGGGCCATGGGTCCCTTGCTGAGCTGTGAGACTCTTTCTCTTTCTTTGTTAGGCCATGGTGCTGAGTCGTGAGACTCTTTCTCTTTCTTTGTTAGGCCGTGGTGCTAAGCCGTGAGACTCTTTCTCTTTCTCTGTTTGGCCGTGGTGCTGAGCCGTGAGATTCTTTCTCTGTTGAACTATGGATTTTCTGCCTGGGCTGTGAGTCTTTTTCTTGCTTAGCGTGGACTATAGTTTCCTTCTCTAGCTGGATCGTGACTGCTTGGTTGTGACTGGTTCTCTCCGCCTCGACCGCGACTCCTTCATTGCTGACCGAGCCGTGACTACGAGCTTCTCCTGTTGGGCTTTCTCTTGCTGCACCCGCGTGGTTTACCTTGTCCGTGTGACTCACCTTGCATCCTCATGACTGGGTTCTCTCTTGTCGCATTCACTTAACTCACCTTGCATCCACGTGACTGGGCTCTCTCTTGCTGCATCCGCGTGACTTGGCCCTCTCTTGCTGCATTTGTGTGGTTTACCTTGCCCATGTGACTGGGCCTTCCTCGCTGCGCCACCCGCATGGCTTATGTGGCCTCTTCTCTGCTCTGTTATCCTGCTGCTTGATCCGTGATTGTATCCACGGGTGACTGCTCCTCTGGTCCAAGTCTGTATTGTTGTGTAGGCTGTGGTGTTCTCCTCTACCGTGATCGTGAGTCTGTATTGTTGTGTAGACCGCGGTGTTCTCCTTCACCATGATTGTGAGTCTGTATTATTGTGCAGACCGTGGTGTTCTCCTCCACCGTGATCGTGAGTCTGTATCAATGTTATCAAAACCCAACTGGTTTGGAAAAAAACCCCCGGTTTGACCGGTTTACAAGCTTCATCGAGTCAAATCATGCACTCAAACCGTTTTTGGCCGGTTCCATACGAAATTGACCGGTTTCGAGGATGAACCACCTGGTTCCGTACAAAACCGCCCGGTTTTCTCCAAACCATTCGGTTCAGAACAAAACCGGCCGGTTCTGTACAAAAACGCCAAGGACCCCCAAAAATAGCTAATTTCAAATTCTTTCAATAAAATAAAAAATAGGGTCCACGTGTGAGCTGTTTAATTGACCCACGACCCTTCTAATGTTATAAAAGGAGGCTCCCACCCTCCATATCAATCACATTTAGTTGTGAATGGACTTGGGCCCTCTTCCACAGCAAGAGGAAGTGAACATTGATGTTGCAGTTAGAAAAGTGCCTTCAGGCCTATAGGGGAGTCAAGCCATGCTCTTGTTGAGGATGTAGATGATGACTCTAAGTCTGAGCATGAGGACTCAGATAATTATGATATATGATTAGAATCATTAGATTGTAGATTCTAGAGTCTAGACTGTAGTCATATGCTTATATTTTGACTTTAGAGACCATTTATAACCTCTTTGTTGATGTACTTTTCTTTAGTTATGTATTTGGAATCGATGTTTTTTTGGTTTTATATGCTCTTACTTGCTATATACTTGAGAAACTTGACATATTTGTTTATAATGGTTTGAATTCACATGGATGCACATGGATATATATGTATTTTTTGAAAATATGAATGTTTTACGTATGTTTGCTCAACCGGTTTTTTGATCCGGTTTGTTTCCCGGTTTTTGTCCGGTTCCGGTCTGGTTCCGGTTCCCAGGGTCAACCGGTTCGACCACCGGTTCAGTTCTGATAACATTGGTCTGTATTATTGTGCAGACCGTGGTGTTCTCCTCCACCGTGATCGTGAGTCTGTATTATTGTGCAGACCGTGGTGTTCTCCTCCACCGTGATCGTGAGTTTGTATTATTGTGCAGACTGTGGTGTTCTCCTCCACTGTGATCGTGAGTCTATATTGTTCCTCCACCGTGATCGTGAGTCTGTATTGTTGTGTGAACTGTGGGTTTCTTCTTCAGTGTGACCGTGAGGTTGCTTGTGTGGACTGTGGGTTTCTTCCCTAGTTTGACTGTGAGGTTGTTTGTGTGGACTGTGGGTTTCTCAGCATGACTGCGTTTCTATGCACTATGTGACTGCATCCTCACTCAGTATGATGGTGCTTGTTAACTAAGAGGTCTGGGTCATTATGCTTCTACTTTACACCACTTAGGTTCTCTCTCAAGGTACGTAAATTGTTTGCCTAGTGGACTTGTTCCTTCGGTGACAAGATTGACCTAAAGTATCTGAGTATAAGGCTGATTCAAATATTGGTTATGATTTTTTACTGCTGATATCTACTGTACATTATTTTATCGTGTTGTTACTGCACATGGCATTTGATGATTCTCGAGGACCAATGTTAAAGCAGTGACTAAAGGAGCGTTAAGTTGAAAGATATGAAAATTATATTTTTGTTTTTTTGTTATTATAGTTCAAAATTTTTGAGCAGTACTATTTGAATTTGAGTTTACATGTTCATGCATTTTTACTATTTATGTTAAAATTCCCTTAACCCTGAATTTTCAACACAAACCTGTGCAAAAGAAGCTGCAAAACAACAGCAAACAGTTATGCAAAGACTGCCACCTAGCTGCCAATTGTTCCTACAAAACACATGTTTATTCGTCCTACAAAAAAGGTTATGAGTTAGATAAAGAACTTAAGGGAAACTAGGCTACAAAAAACAACAAACAAATGATCTTTAAGGGTTGTTTTGAAGACTGTTAGGACGGGGCGAAGATATTCACGTGCTTGTACTTGGATGCCCTATTGAAATCTGCCACCTGTAAGCTCAAAAGGCACAAGTGATAAGACATATTTTATGGTGTAAACACAAGCAGATCTAAGCATGCAAGGCGAAACAAAAGATATGCATGCACTTATATTGCTATTTAGATGATCTATCTCAAGTTATTCCATGATTTGACCAATAGATCTAAGCATGCAAACTAGTCTACCTAGGATTTTTTGTGATAAACGTAGATTCCTTGCAAAAAAAAGTAATAAATTTTGATTTTCAATAATGGATGAGTTGAAAGAGAGAGATAGAGGTGCCAAGGAGAATGGCAATGGAGTCAAGAGGACGAGCTAAGAGGGCCTTGTTCGAAAGGGCCATTGAAGAAAGGAAGTTGTGCTAGGATAACTTCAATCCTCTTTGTGAGTGAGTAATCCTGCAAACACAAAGAAGCTATAAAGGAGATTGGATCTTCTCTTTAATCCTTGTAATGGTGCAACCTACAAGAGATCAATATAGCACGATCCAACTGAAGGTAAAAGTACTAAAGTCAGCTTCTTACAAACAACTTACAATAAGGTCTTAACTAAGATGCACTTATGAAATAACCTTACTCTATTGAGTAGCAATACTCTTTCAAAGGCATAATATAAGAGAAATGAATTACCAATCACAGTGATACAATTTACATCATAAACACATGTCAAGTTAGCATCCACACATATGAGAAGATGATCTTGATTTAGCCTCCAAAGCCTTTCTTTATTAACAAAATGCTTGTTCTCCAAAGAGTATTACAAATTAGCCCTAAGCTTCAACCAACACTCACATGGGATGAATATGTTAATATATGAGGCTACATATGTAATAAAGTCACCTTTGCGATTTTGGTTAAATAATTATGTTTTACATATTAAGGTTTTAGTAGTTAGGGTTTTGGTCTCTCAAGCTCTTTATAAGAGCGAGGACCCTCATTGTAATGTGAAACCATCCAATAATAATATTGTTCAATGTTTTATGGAGATCATGTGTTTGGTAACATAACCCTCCCTAGGGTTTCTCGGTTTTCACAATAGGGTATGGAGAGAATGTTCTTCCCTTAGATGTTTCATGCATGCAAGAGGGAGTGCACCATCTCTAGGGATTGACTGGAGCTTACTAGGCCCTCATGCGCGACCTCTAGGAGACCTAATGCCACCTCTTGAGTGAACTGGAATTGAGTAGGCCCTCATGCGCCACCTCTAGGGTGAACTGGAACTGAGGAGGCCCTTATGCATCACCTTTGGAGTGAACTAGGGGAGATAGGATCAACTTTAGCTGATTGAATTGACATGCAACACTCTTGCAGTGAACTAGTGTGCTCCCCCAAAAGGAATATTCCTTTTTGTGACCTGCTACCTTAAATCAAGGAAATGGTCTCTAGACACCATAATTTATGGAAATTTGCCTTAAAAACGTGCACTAGGCCACAAATGCGTGTCTAAAGGGGGTTAGAAGGTGTGTTAAGGTGTTTGACATCCCCTTTAATCACATATTACAATATTATGACATATTTAGCCCACAAGGGGCACACCAAGTTGGAGCAAATGCATTAGTACTGTTATCACCTGCCTTGTAGTTGCCTGTGTGAGGTGGATCCAGGATGGATGGTAGAGGGGCAAGCAACTAAGGGGTGGAACCACGACTGCCTAGACTCCCAAATGGATGGTTGTCACGCCAATCAAGGCAACCTTCACTTTATGTTATCCTAGTCCAAGATAACAATGGGGGAGACCTAGATCTGCTCTCGACAGGAGAGATTGGACCTAGACACCAGAAAAAGATCAGATGGGGCTTCAGGATACTTAAGGTGTAAGGCGAATGGAAACCTTAGCTCTAGGGTTTAGGTACTAGCAACCGGTGAAGATGACCACTGTCTTGGGAAATGTAACTGTGACAGGGTGAGCAAGAACAGAGTTGGGACTGTCTAGTACCAAGGAGACAGACTCAGTGAAAGATAGTTGACTTGAGTTATCAATGAGTGTTGGCAAAGGGAATGGGAGGATATCTTAAGGATGGGACTAGCGCTAGCTAGGAAATCGGTGCCTTATGTGTATTGGGCAATGGAGACAGCAACAACCCAACGTTTCAGTGAACCCACCTGCGATACACCTTGATCTATGAACCCAGAAAATAGTTGGTCCGGAGAAGCTAAGGTACAGGAAAAACCAGCTCAATGGAAGGCTAGCGCTAGGGCTTGGAAGGACAGATTTGTAGTTCTAGGGTCACCTGGAGGCTAATAACTCAGCGTTGAAGGAGAAATGAGGTCAGGGTGACCTGATCTACAAGCCCAAATCAGAAAACCAGTAGAAAAATCAGATTCGGACAAAGTCAAAATTTGATGAGGGGGCTAGGGGGGCTGAAAATTAATTTTTCAAATCTAGGGCAAACCGGAAGGAACTAGCTCAGCGTTGGGGGTGTTCTGGAATGCTTCAGCCTTGATCTATCAGCCTATCTTGTCAGATTTCAGAAAAAAGTCACTTCCGGAAAAGTCCAATTTTCAGTGAGGGCGCTAGGGTTGTTTTAGTCAAAAACTCAGATCTAGGTCAAACAGCCAATCATTTGGACAATGTTGGGGTTGATTTGGACTATGTGGGACCCGTTCTATTCGTCTGTGAAGTTAGAATTCATAAAAAATCAAAACCCTAGCAGGTCAAATTTTTAGTGGGGGGTTATGCACTTTTCTGGCTAAAAATCAGATCTAGGTCAAACCATCAAGAGTTTGACCAACGTTGTAGTTGATTTGGTGAAGGGGAGGTTCGATCTATGAAACCCATAAATGGTTTGGCCAAAGATCGAACGATTCCCAGATTTATTGCTTTTTAGTGTTTTTAGTATTTTAGGAGTTTTCAGAAAAATTTGAAGGAAAGCATGGTACAATGGAATAAGATCTGAAAAGAAGAGACTTACCTGTTAGATGTTACCTGGAAAAGCTTGTAGAAGTCTTTAACAGTGATGATCTTAGCTATCTCGATCAATTCTGGAAGATCCTCGTGATTTCTATGGCATATGCAAGCTCCAAGCCACCAATGCGCCCCCTACTCTGCATGAGCAAACGTCAACCATATCAGATTTGCTAATACAAGATAAAGAAACTGAATGCTACAAGAAAGTAAAACGAAGTAATCATAGATCACAATGAAACTAATGAAAACCCCTTGATCCAAGACGAAGAAAACCGAGCGATTTGAGGTCCCTCTACAAAAACGCTCCAGCCAAAACGCCCTCCTGTAGAAAAAACAATGATAGCAAACAATATAGATCTCACAAGAATTTCCACAATGCTAGGAAGCTGAAGATTTTCCAATCACCATTTGAGAATATCAGATGCAAAGCAGATCCAGAAAATTTCCACAAAAAAGTCTTTCTATTATTCAGATCCAAGAGCCAAAGACCCCTTACAAATGAGAAGCTCTCTCCTTTAAATAGAAATGGGAGAACCTCAATTATAACCGAATCCTAACCACTTTCAAAACGAGTGGCTAAGATTAAAAGATGAAATGTTCTAATCAATGGTTGAGATGAGCTCATCAAACAATACATGGATCAATATAACCATAATTTATCAAAGTGGACTAGCCCACTCAAAAAAGGTAACCCACTCAACAAGAAATAAATGAAAGCACATGGTGGGTCCAAGGAGTGTTTGACTAACTCCCTCTGGGTGTCCCCATGGCACAATAAAATAATATAATAATTTAATTCTTTGACTTTTGTGCCTCCTTGAGGAAATCGTGAGCCTCCCAAAAGAGCTCCAAAAAATAATATAAAAATGCCCAAAAATAGATGTGGGCCCAATCAGGAGCTGCAACTGCTGGAGAAGGTGTGGAGGACATCACTCTCATCATCATGACTAATCCCATGTCATTTCCTTGCCTCAGTAGCCCAAATCGATTTCTTTAATAGCCATTTAATCATTTTTTAATCTGCCTTGGGAAACACGATCCAGCCAAAACAACCTTCTAGGGTGCCTGCGTTGTCAAACTGAGCCCACCAAGCTGTCTGGGATGGGGGTACTATGGTACAAACAAGTGGCTGCACCCCTCTATGCCCATACAACGCCCTAGGAGATCCAACTGAAACATCTCTCTGCTCAAAAATATCAATCTGTGAAGAAAAACTGCATCAGAAAGGCAGAATGAGCCTGATCACATCTGTAAGTGCTCGGAACTGGAAATAAACTGTCTCATTAGACTTAGAGAGTCCAAATCCATCTAAGGTGTATACTCATACCCCTCATAGGTCTCTATCTGATCATCAATCATATCCAATAAATAGTATAACCATTTGTGAATAATCCAATGTTATCGGAACCGGACCGGTCATCGAACCGACGAAGCCCAAAATGTGAACCGGACCGGAACCGACAAAAAACCGGGTAAAAAACCGACTGACTAAAAAATACATAAAATATTCATACTTTGTAAAAAAATATATATAAATTCATGTGCATACATATGAATCCAGGACATGATCATTCTTGGGACAGCTGCCAAACTTGGAGAAGATATCCCATGTCACCGTGGGTAATACACATCAAACATCTTGTCCATCATTTCCAGGCATGTAATCAAATTCTTTAATGAACCATGTATATCTGAGATTCTGAACATGCTCTTCCAAGTCTGATTTTGATGTGTCGAATAGTTACTTCTATATACAAAGTTATATATGATGCATTCTACACACTTCGTTTGATGAAACAACCTCAAATCAATCAGCACAAGTCATAGAGAGAATTTCCAGTGGTATGGTATTGGGCATTGAGTTTCAGCAGCAGACATCTGAACTGTTTGTTGAAAATCCTTAACCAAACTAGCAGCAGAAATGCCCTAAGTCAGTTCTCAAGTAAGGAATATCACCTACAGTAGAAAACAACCTAGTGGTGCCAAACTATATGCTACAGCAGTACAAGACCAAGCCTTTTATAGAAGTCATAACTCAGTGTCTTCACAAAGTCATCGCAGTCAGATTGCGCCCGACTTGCAAGTTACAGCAGTAAATTAAAGTGTGTATCAGCTCTCAGTTGGGATGAGAAGGACATGATCATTCTTGGGACAGCTGCCAAACTTGGAGAAGATATCCCATGTCACTGTGGGTAATACACATCAAACATCTTTTCCATCATTTCCAGGCATGTAATCAAATTCTGGTTTTTAAAAAAAAAATTGAGTTTCCTGAGTCCCCAGTCCAGACCGGTCGGTTCCGGCCGGTTCCATACCCGGTCTGGACAAAAATCCAGTTTTTTCAAATTTTTTTGCTGACCGGACCGGCCAACCTTGTAAACCGGTCAGACCGGCCGGTTTTGCCGGTTCCGGTCCGGTTCCGATAACACTGGAATAATCAGACACCAATAATAACTCACCCCTCTATGCCCATACAATGCCCTAGGAGATCCAACTGAAACATCTCTCTGCTCAAAAATATCAATCTGTGAAGAAAAACTGCATCAGAAAGGCAGAATGAGCCTGATCACATCTGTAAGTGCCCGGAACTGGAAATAAACTGTCTCATTAGACTTAGAGAGTCCAAATCCATCTAAGGTGTATACTCATACCCCTCATAGGTCTCTATCTGATCATCAATCATATCCAATAAATAGTATAACCATTTTTGAATAATCAGACACCAATAATAACTCGGACTATATCCATCCGCTGCAAGTGTTAAAAGGTTAAGACATGCTCTACAACTCATTCAAATAACAATCACAACAAGTAGGATCCATTTCACTGGCGGTACATCAACCAATACATATATAAGGCTTTATTTATTATTACTCAGACTTAAACTTTCAAGACTATACTCACTTCATAGCTGTAGCCAATTTGCTAGTGAAGGGTGAAGGGTGGAAATGACAAGGCTAAGGCAAAGGATGACTTCTTACTCAACATCATGACACTTTGGACAAGGAAAGTGAATACTCACTATAACCAATGTTAGACAAACAACAACACAAGGAATGGCAGTGCCTCACAAATGGGTGAGTTGTTTAGAGAGTGCTTATTCAACTTAGGCATCATGTCTACATCAAGCTTGATCCAAGTTTATTAGGATCATCATTTTATTCCATGGCTTTTTTGGCCTATACGACCCTTTTGGGACTTCACCAGTGTTTAAAAGCACAGCTAATCGCAACTTTCATCTGGGACATATTTATTTTAACAAGGTCAGCAATTTTTGGATATAACATATTTTTAACCATTGCTTTTTTGGACCTTTTCTTATACTCTTCAAGGAGTATTTTTAGCATTTCATTGCTCTTGCCCTTTTTACATATGTTAAGAAACACAGTTTTATAATTTTCATTTCATGGGCGCATATTCAATATTTTCAATATAGGTAGTACATGAGCTTTCAGTTTTAGCCAACAACATTTCAAGTGACTAGGGGGAGTTCTGCACAGTGCCAAACATCGGGACAACCGACCAGAATGATTTAGGCATACTATCCAACTTACTAGAGGCAAGTTTTGTCACCAACTCAGAGCCGAGACACAATATAAACAGGGAGGCTCGTCCAACAAAAGTTCCAGCGGGGAAAGAGGTCCTCCATGCCATAAGTCAAGAAGGCAGTCGGGTTGAAAACTAAAATGGAAGGTAATGGATGGGTGAAGACAATGAATGATGGAGCCAACATTAGCAAGCCAAAACAATGGTGGGAATGACTACCTCTATTCTCCCTAAAAAGGGTAAAACCAACGAGTATAGATCAAGAACTTCCAAGTCCAAGTAAGGACATCAATACATAGTACAAGATACAACCAAGTCCATATAATTATGACCGCCAGATCATGATACCACAAGTTAACACATGTCACAAAAATCAGTATAAGAGCAATAATAACCATAACACAATATAAAATGCTGAGTCATAATCATGCAATATGATCCATCTATGACATCATCTGTCCAATGAGAAAGAACTGATATAAAACTGGGCATCAATGACTGCTCTATAATGACATAAATAGCTACATTGGTCCTCAAATCCGAGTGTCCTGAGACTCAGTCCTGACATGGGAGAGTACAATAGTCCACTAATATAAACATGATCCATCAAAAATGCTTATCTCAGCATCTCATATGTAAGAGATCTGGCTGAAAAAAGTACTGTGTCTGAAAAATAGAATATGGTAGCCTGGCTACTATATATGTGATTACAAGTACATACCCATGGCTTTGGAGGATTGAGTGAAAAAACCTAGACAAACTTAGATCACTAGGATCTAAGTTTATTTAAGTGAAAAGAACACTCCAAACAAACACTAAGACAAGTGATCCATTTGGGCTAGAGCTTTTACACATATAATAGGCTGTCATGTCATTTTACAATCATCATCTTTTGACCATGGGAAAAAGAGACGTGCAAGATAAAAAACAAGGAACATTAGAGTGCTTGAGCTAGATCATGGAACTGAGGTTCCCTAGTTCTTTGTCATTTTCTGTCTGTTGATCATCCTATGCAAACTAGGTGATAACAATAGCCCATTCCATCAAATGAATCACGCTGCAAGTTTAATCTTTGTGATCAAAATCACAAGTGTAAACCTCATACAATATGAGGGGTATGTTAGTAACACATGGTTTAAGTTGCTTATAAACTAGTACATCTATAGTAGTCATGTTTGAGAAAAAATGAAATTGGTAATAGATAACAATTTTCAGTTGATTAAAAAAGTAATGATACCGAAGCAATATGGATGACTTACAAAAAATATATTTTTTTGGTTAAGGGAAAACACTTGTTTTAATCCACGAGGAGCTATGAACCCATTTCCACATCATCGTGGTCTCACTTCAATGTGGGGAGTTGTAAAACTCGTCCAAATTACACAATGTTCTAGGGCTCTTTACCTGTCAGGGTTTGAATATGAGTTGTTTGCTTGGTGATGCTTTATCTCAACTACTAGACCCATCATCCTAGCCTGTCAGGTTATGAATCTGAGTTGTTTGCTTGGTGATGCTTTATCTCAACTACTGGACCCATCATCCTAGCCTGACAGAGATGATAACTTAAAAAGTATGTATGTGTATGTTCATGCCCTAATTTGAATATCCGTTTTCTTTTCTTTTTCCAAGAATGTATCTATGTTATTACTCAAATAGAAGATTTGCATCGAGTACATTGGCGGGTTAAGATCTCATATGGCCCCCCTTATGAAATGAAGAGATAGCTTTAGCATAATGGTTTATGGCTTTTTTAGAAAAGATAAAGGCGATGAAGGTATTGGAGACTGGCGTCTTACCAAGTCAACCGAGGATTGCATGAGGAAAGATTAGAAAGGGCTAGGCTTGTAGGGCACAAACCTAGATGCTCTCTAATGGCTGGGATGATTTCGAAATCAATTAAAAGGAAAGTTCTGGAGCATAAATTTCAAATTGACTTTAAGGAGGAAAACTATGGAAGGTATTGAAAAACACATGATCTAGAGTGAAAAATGGGCACCTAAACTACACTTCCAATTGATAATAACCACATAAATAATAGAGAGCATATTTATTATTACCTCAAAGCCATTGGAAATTTGAAGATCCATCCTTCAACAAAATATAAGCATAAGAGAGGCTTTCAATGGAGTGCTAACATCAACCATCCATAAGAACCAAGAGATATTTCATAGGTCTAGTGGGATTTCTCCCCCAATCCAATCATGAGAATTGAATGAGAAAGAGTCTATCCTATATAGGAGACGAGTTCAACTTCCTTAACAATAAAACGATAATAGATCTACCAGAACCCTAGATCTATCATAGGGAGGAGTAAACAGATCAAAATAATCCAACAAATCTTAACAAAATCTAACAACATTCATTAAATATGATTGTTAAAGCCAGAAGTACAATATCCAAGAGAAGAAGGGAGTGCAACTATCAAATGAGGGTGAATGATGACAAGAAGTCGTTAAACCTAGCCTTCAAAGGCTCTCCAAAGGTAGCAATCCAAGAAAAAGGCCTCAAAAGGTGGAGCACTTCCTCAAATAAGTGAACGCTCTCCATGAAAGGGCTCCAAAAGGCACTCACGGCAAAAATACAGTGCAACTCTTTAAATGACGGTTACAGAATTGCTAATTTCCTCATTATTTATTGGATTTACACCCATGCAAAATGGGGGGTAACATATTGCAGATGGCATTGTTGAATGCAAAGTCCACCTTTACATGGATGTCTTTCTAGATATTGCAGGATGACCAAACGATTGATTTGGCTCCAGGAGAAATAGCTTTTTGATAATTATCTGATTTTTTTAAATTATGATTTTTTAATAGTTTATTAATTATTTATTATATTTTTCTAAATTAAGAATACTGATTACATCAGTTGATATTGTCAACCTGTAGCAGATAATAGTCACAAAAGCTGTTTTGCCTTTAAATATTGGCAGATGCTGGATTCCAACTTACTGAAGTCATATTTTCCCGTTATCTAAAAAGTTTAACAGCTTTCAATAATTTTATTGAAGCTTGTAGCTGTTGAAATCTTAGATGTATTTAGAAAGGATAATAGGTGGATATACATTCCTATTTATATTAGTATATAATAGGATAGAAAATTGATTAGTTTAATATGACCATTACAGAGAATGAAAGTTAGGGACTGCACTTCCACTATTTAGTCTTTCATATGAATGGTAAATTAAGTACGGGAATTTTGCAATATGTGGTGTTTGATACATTTTGTGAGTTTAGGTTCCCAAATTGGTTTTATTAAATTCACACTACTTTCCTGCAGGAAAGAGAGATGTCAAAGTGAAAGCTCTCAAGGCTGCAGAAGCTGCAAAAAGATTGGAAGAGAAAAGAGAACACGAACGCAAAATGAGGAAAGAGTTGGCAAGGCGTGCTGAGGAGAAACACAAAGAAGAACGATTTATAGGGGAGAGAGAAGGAGAAGAAAACACGAGGGCCAGTAGTGATTGCAGTATCAAATCAACATTTAATGGCGCGGTGAGAAAAAAACCAGTTGGATGTACTTTGCCAAAATCTCATGCAGAGAATTCTTCTCAGTTAGACACCTCTGCTTATGGAGTTGATTTGAAGTTAAAAAGAGCCTTAGACGCAAAGACTAAATTGGAACAAGAAAAAGTGAGAAAATTGGAAGAGGAGCAAAGGCGAAAAGAGGAAGAACGGAAGAAGAAGGAAGCAGAGCTTGCAGCAAAAAAGCGGAAGAGGGAAGAGATAGAAAGGAGAGATCGCGAGGAAAAGAGGAAGCGATTGGAAGAGGTACATAGGCAGCAGAAGGAGATTGAAGAGCAACTGCGTGCAGATAAGGAAGTGAAAGAACAAAGGCGCAGAGATCTGGTATATACAATACATCCCATGAATGCTTTTGCTACATTAATGCATTTACTTATACAGAGATCTGAACTAAATCCTGCACATGAAACAGGATGAATATGAGCGCAAGAGGAAGGCAGTGGAGGAAGAGGCAAAGAAGCAGCGGCGTATAGAAAAAGAAAAGGAGGCTGCTGAGCGTAGACGGCGAATAGAGGAGGATGCAAAGGCTAGTAAATTTACATTGAAAGATGCAAAACATTTGGAAGAAACCCATCAGCAGCATGAAGCAACACTCCAAGTCAATAAGGCAAATGCTGAAAAGGTATGGAGGATCAAATTACTTGGATCAGATCCTGCAATGCGGCTTCTAGATTGTAACTAAGTTTGCTTAGTGGTGATATAGGCTAAATTTGGAAGGAATTTTAAAAATTGCTTATATAGGCTAAATTTGTATTCATTTCTTTCTATTACAATGTGACACTTTGGACTTCCTTTCTGCTACTCAATTACAGGTATCAAGCATGTGCAGTAATTTTTCAAAAAGTAGACATCATGAAACAGAAGGGAAGTCAATACCAAGCATTAACAAAAAGTTACTCCAATCAACTGAACCCAACATTAATATTCAATCATATGAGATCTCACCCTATAAAGGTTCAGATGAGGAGGATGACGATGAAGATGCTGCTCCTGGAAAATTCATACCACTCTGGGCAAGGTAGATGATTATTCTTGTAACTGTTTGTTTTTTGAACAGCTTTGAGTTTTCTTGGGTTTCTTGAATCTTTTTTCCTGTTGCAGGAAGGAGAATTTGATTCAACATCTCACCAGACAACAGTATATTGACCCTGACGAGATATTTACTGGTGCAAAAACTTGCAGTTTGAATGAGGGTAAGTACCTAGAGATTTCGAAATAATGATTCATTGTTTTGAAGAATTTCATAAAATGGATTGACATCTTTAGTCATGTCAGGATGTATTTTGTTAAGAAAATTGCATTTAGAAGCCTTAGTCTTTTTACTTTTTTCTTTATACGAGCATTGACATATAGATGCAAGATATCTATGAGAAAATATTAATTTTATTTTTATGAGGTTTATGCAGATAGGACTTATTATGTCTCTTCACTTGATTTTGCAGTATTTGGAACAAATGGATCATTGAGGAGAACAGACTTCAGTAGGCGTAGCAAAAGTGGCGAATGGCTCGCAGATAAGTTTACATGGAAAGAAGAATATCAATATAAGTTGCAGATGGGATACTTAAATAAGGGCTAGTTAATATCATTAAATCAATTCAAGATATCTTTTCTGCTTATTCATCTTCGTCAAGTCTCCCTTCACTCTTGCAAGCTGCTTTGTAAGTGAAGGATGCTGTAATAATATTTATGGGGTTAATCCTTTGGCACCCTTTCTGTACTATCCGTTTCTTTTCCTTTACCTGACCCCCTACCATGTACCAACATCACCAAGATTTAAGCTGTTGATGATTGTAACCTCCAATTGCAGTAGCCAAAAGAATATGGCAGTTATTTGTTGCCATCATTTTTTGTATAACATTTCGATCTCATTTACTTGTTTCTATTGCTATGGAGAATTTTACAGGTAATGTTCGAGGAACAGCCAAAATGTAATTAATACAAAATTTTCATTAGCATGTCCCAAAGCTAATGCACTGGTGTACAAAAACCATGTTTTGGATTTATGTTGTAAATAAAAGTGAGCTTTTCCAAAGTGTTTTTATTTTTCAAATATTTTAAAATAAAATATATAAATAAAGATATTCATTCAAAACATAATTTTTAAAAACTCACTTTTATATATAAATAAAAATATTCATTCAAAACATAATTTTTAAAAACCCACTTTTATATATATTAAGTTAAAATATTTATATTATTTTACATATATTATCAATATTATCAAAATCATATGATCCTATATACTACATACTAAACTCAAGATATTTTATGTTAATACCATATACTACGGGATTCACGTTAATGCCATAGACTATATACCAGACTCATGGTATATTATATATACCAAATCCATGTTAATACTATAAGTTATATATTGCCCGCATAGGTGTAGTTCATTGGCGAATCACTTGATATGAAGCCGCATGTTGTAAATGAGGTCACGAGTTTAAATAACACCTGGGCTTACCTGTGTCCCATGTTTGAGGGTTGTTGTGTGGCATCATCTAGGGGTACAGATAGTGATAGCAGGAATGGATCCCTAAACTTCGTATCACGTGAGCAAAAACCCAATCCTCAGTCGCTGATTCCCCTAATAAAACAAATAAAAAATTACTATAAGTTATATACGAAGCTCACGTGTCAACAAATATAGAATATAGAAAACATACGTAAAAAAAATGTACTTTAATGTGTCAATTCCTTTTATGTGATGTAAAAAAATGTCAAGCTCATGTGTCAATTCCTTTTATGCGATGTAAAAATAAGTCCTTTAAATATTTTATTAAATTCAAAATTTTTCAAAATAAAAGCTTTTTAAGTAAGAACAATTAAAAAATATTTCTTTAAATTATATACTATAAAAGTACATCGGTATTTTCTGGTTACATATATTGTTTTTTTTGAAATGATGGAAAGACAATTATATTATTTTATTGAAAAAGTGTGAAATAAGTACTTTATTTTATGATTCCAAAAGTACTTATAAAATTACAATGGTTAACTATAGGTTCTCATCCACCATTGAAAATGTGATAAATACCATTTTATCTCAAGCAATGCACCTCAACCATGTGGATGATGTCATCCTCTAAAATGCGTTTGGTTAATTTGTATAATACGTTTTCTTTGTTTTGAGGTCCATATTTTACCTCAAAATTTCTTTAATGTTTAGTGCACAGAGTCAGACATGCATTTTCTTGGGGTACTCAAACACCACGAAGACATACTGTCCTTATGATGAGGTAAACACAGTTTATTCTTTGTAGATGAAAAAAAATGACAAGTTTATTGAGAGGTAGCTTGATCATTTGAAAAAGATTACCCATGTAAATTTTTTTCATGAAATTGATAATGAGATTTCACATCTTGAAGGGGGGATCCTTATCTTGGATCAATCTTTGAAATCTCCTTTTGCAACACCATCATCCCCTCATGAAGAAACTCATGAAGTTCCTACCACTTCACTAGAACACAAGGATCAATTGGATAATGTGATTGAGAGAATTAGAAGATTGAATCTTGAAGAAGATGAAGCACCACCAGTTGAGTAACCTAGACGCTCACACAAAGTGCCAAAATGGGTCACAAAGACACTTGAAAGTGTCCATTTTGATGAAGATGGAAAGACTAGAATAAGAAGTTCAAGAAGACAAGAAGATGGAGGAGATGCAGATAACTCAAACTTAGGTGTTGTAGAAGATATGGATGTTTTGAATTTAATTGCTAACCTTGCAGTTGCTGCTCGCGATAAGTGGAAAGAAGCCGTGCATAATGAGTTTGATGCTCTCATTAAGAATCTAACCAGGGAGTTGGTGGACCCTCCATTTGGAACCAAACCAATTGGCCACAAGTAGGTATACAAGAACGAATACAGATCAGATGGCTCACTTGACAATCACAAGTTGAGGCTTGAGGCAAAAGGCTATGCACAAAATGAAGGCATTGACTATGACGAGACTTTCTACCCCACAACAAAATGGTATACGATCTACACCTTATTGTCTTTGGCTGCACATGATGGGTGGAAAGTTCATTAGATGGATGTGGAGATTGCTTTCTTGAATGGAGCCCTGAAATAAAATGTCTTCATGTCTCAATTAGAAGGATTTGTTGTGAAAGGGAAATAACAAAAGGCATGTAAACTCATCAAGTCATTGTATGGATTGAATCAAACACCTTGCACATGGAATGGAAAGCTAACCGGGCATCTTCTGAAGTCAAATTTCAAACATTTGAGCCTTGATGCCGCAACATTGTTTGTAAAGAAAGTCGGAAGATCTGATGTGGGAAGCTTTATTTACCTTACCACCACCAGACCATATATTTCATTTGTTGTTGGGATCATTTTAAGATTCATGTAAAAGCCTCGTGAAGGACATTGGTTTGATGCTAAAAGAGTTACAAGTTTCTTGAAGGGGACTCAAGACTTTGGACTTAAGTATTCTAAGGTGGATCAACTCAAACTTATTGGGTACTCCGGTTCAGACTTTGATGGCGATAAAGAGACAAGAGTGTCTATTTCATGCTACCTCATGAGTCTTGGATCAACCAGTATCTCATGGAGATCATGCAAATAATCAATTTCAACGTATTCGACAATAGAGGCAAAATATGTGGTTGTCGCGGAAGCAATGAAGGACATTGTGTGGCTATGGAAAGTATTTGAAGCTTTGCCGGAGAAGCAAGAGAATTCCACTCCCCTACCGATCGACAATACTTTTTCAATCAGGCTGGCCAATAGTCCTAGATTCCATGATTGAACCAAGTACATCAACACAAAGTACCATTTTATTCAACATCATGTAGCGACTACGATAGTTCACTTAATACATTGTACCACGAATGAGCAATTTGCAAACTTTTTCACCAAAGTGTTTGGAAGAGAAAAGCTTGAAATATTCAAAAAAAATGCTCAAACCCCTTCGGATTAAGAGCGAGAATGTTGGATACTAATCCTTCGAGATTATTATCTTGATGAAAATTTGTAAATAAATATTTTCTCATCTTCCGTTACAAAGATGAACATGCGTACACCTTTGGACTTTGGAAAATGTAAAGTTAAAGGTCACCTTCATCATGTATACTATGACTCTCTCATTTAAATAAAATGATTCGGGAGTTATTCCAACAACAATGGCAAGCATTCAAAAAGCAGACCATTCCATGATTTACTAATTTAGTGCATTTATCAATGTATTGGTTTATTTAGGTAGCGATCAACATGCGAGCTTGATTTTTTGTATAATATAATGCCCTAAATAGGGTTCATGAAGCTGCCATTTGTTGCAATACAAATTGAGGGTTAAAGGTGTTCGCTTTCATAGGAATGACTACCAGAATAAGGTAGCAAAATACTGCAAAGAGGCAAACATTCATTTTGAGTATACCAACCTTTGGGACAGGGACGAGGAAACATTCAGGAGTGCAAAGAACATGATTGCCTTAAAGAAGAGATTTAAACAGAAAATCACTACTGTGGGCGGGAAAGGCAAAATTGCACAGAAGACTAAGACAGCTGAAGAAGAAGAGGCCAAAAAGAGGGAAGAAGATGCTTGAAGGCTAGCACAAGAGGCAGAGAGTTGGCTGAAGAACAAATAAGAAGAAAGAAAGAGAGCTGCAGAGGAAGCATCAAAGAAGGAAGAGGAGGAGAAAAAGAGGAATGAGGAAGTAGAGATAAAGAAAAGACAAGAAGAAAGTGAAGGTCTGAGATTAACGGGATCTCAAAAAGACCAACAAACTACTGAACAAATGGATACAGAGGGGGCACATGATCATACAGATAAAGTGCTTGGACAAGATAATCTTGATCCCCAGGAGCCTGTTGCAGCTTCTGGCTGCACTCAAGGGCAAGCTGTGTTTTCTGGAATGAATTTGATCCCTTTCATGCAGAAAGAAGGGGAAGAGGTCCGTGATTTCAGCACCATTTTCTATGACAAGGAGAAGAAAAGGATTGTTAAAAGAACCGAGAAAAAGGTTGAAACAGGAGGACAATCAGGAAATATGATAATTGACAAGACTTTGGTGTATTGGACAGATGCAGATCCAAGATTGACAACAAGAGATGGGGTGGCGTTAACCCAAGCTACTGAAGATAATGTGGATAGGCTGATGAGGGATCTCGAGCAATCAAGAAAGAACACAACTCAATTAAAAGAAACACTGAAGAAAGAGAGGGATGGAGGTCATAAGTTGAAGAGGAAATATGAGGACATGCAGAATGAAGTGAGGACTTCAAAGACAGAACTCCAAACTCTGCAGGCAAATAAGATGGCTTTAGAAGTTTCTGTAGAGAAAATGGAAAAGGATGCTCAGAACAGCTTAGCAGAATTACAAAGGCTATAGCTAGAGCATCAAGTGTTGAAGACCGAGAAAGATGACCTCCAGGTGTCCTATGAAACTCTGAGTGCAGAAAATGACCAACTACAAAGCAGAATTGCTGAGTTAGGAGTGGAGAAGGCCACCACAGAAGAAAGAGAAAAACAATATCAAATACAGGTGGTAGCCTTGGAAGAACGGAATGCTTCATTGATAGCATCACTAAAGGATGCTATAGAACAGAAGACAGACTTCCATCCTTTAAGAGAACATGTTCTCACTCAGAGAAGGAAAATCCACCATTTGCAAATGTGTGTTGAGGAAGAAAGATGTAATATTTTGCAAATATATAGCAGATTAGAAGAAATTTTGGATACTACGTCTTGGTTTTTGGACAGATCTCAAGAGATTCTGGAGATTCTGACGGGAAGAATAGTGTGGATAGAAACAAATGAGGAACCTCCTGCGGAGCTACCAATTAAATATCGGTAGAGTCTAAAGCAGGATTATGATTTATTGGAGTTTGCAATCAATACTATGGAAGAATTCAAGAAAACTATAAAGAAAACGAGAGGAGCATGTGCTGAATACTACAGAAGGGTGCTTTCTACATATAATAGATGCCAGATTTCAGCAGAGAGGAGATTGGACGCAATTTCAGAGCATAAAGTGTTTATAGACCATCTACAGAATAGATGTCAGGAAGACGAGCAAGAGATCGAACAAGTAAAGGATCTAGATGAACAGCTCTTAAAGAATGCAGTGGCTCATGCATCAGTAAGTATCCACTTACTAGAAGATCAACTACGCCTGAGTCCGACGAGAATAGAAGTAGTTAAACATCAGGCTGCTAAGTATGAGATAAATATCCGTTTTTTTGAACCCTCTGATTTTGAAGGCATAGCAGCAGAGGCCCAGGCATGGAAAAAGTTCATAAATGACCAAGCGGGCCTCTCTTCATAAAGCGTTCTATAAAATTTTGATTTAAAATGTAATATATTGTATAAATTATGAGCACTTACTACAAGAATTTTTTTTGGGATTGAGAGGTTGGGGAAGCCCAAAAGTCATTGGTGGGTAGCCCAAAGGTTTTGCTTTTTGTATAAATGTAGGAGAGTTTAGATGTAGGGGGACTTCTTTCCCAAGCAGTTTTTGAGAGTATATTGTAATAAGAACTACTTCCTTTTGCAATAAAGAATTACAAGTTTCTGCTGGAGAAAATTTGGTGGAATGTTTCAAATGCTTTGCTATGGATCAGTTGAATGTGAACTATTTCATTTTCAACTTATGACCATTAACTGTGAGATCATTCTAACTCATTGCATTTCTGTTTATGTTATGAATGTCTTATAGTTTATTCTATGAAATTTCCAATATGAGTAATGAACGTTGTCATAAACAATAAGATATCTCAAATATTAGAAATATTATTATATGGAGCAACAAAGACCAAAGGTATAGTGTCTCCATGAGTATATAGGGCTATAGTAGGAAAATGTTGAGCAACTGGATAAGACTGATGGGTGAGTAAATACAAATGGTATATGGATTTGAAATATAAACCATAGATGTTTAGATCAGATCTAAACATGTGTAACAGGAGTCCAAAGATGACTAATGTCATGGATAACTAACCAGTGAAAAATATACAAGAATTGAAACCAGCAAAAATAAGTAGCACTGCATAGGAATCAACTAGTGAACTTAGGGTTTGTATAGTCTTAGGAGTATTCAAAGGATGGGTAAGGGGTATGGGTGATGTAATAACGTGCATATCATCCCACGAACTTACTTCTAAAGTAGATTCATTATCATTTGAATTGAGTGAGAAAGAGATGGATAAATACAAGTCAGGGTCTAGTGAAAAACACATGTATTGGGTGATGAATCTAATAGACCGATATGTGATTTACCCAAGGAAGACACTGAGATTTATGATTATGAAATATCAGAAAATGAATCTACATTAGAGAATTGAGAAAAGGATTTGACTCTGGCATTCAAGGCATAGTTGATATTGCCTCGAGATTGTGCACTGTAACAATGTTTTGAGCATTCAACATCATCATATTAGTAAAACAACAATTGCATTGGAAATATCCAGGTGGAGTATTGCTTAGGTGTTTGGAGAGGCCTGAAATTGAAGAAGTTATTTCAGAATCACATGAGGGTGCTTATGGAAGTCATAAATATTGGAAATCCACTGCTTATAAAATTCTAAGATCTGGATACTACTGGCCTTCATTGTTTTCTGATGTATATCAACAAGTCAGGGCATGTATTAAATGTCAAAAGTTTGCTGGCAAACAAAAGCTTGTGTCTCTACCTTTGAAGCCAATTGTTGTAAATGCTCATTTCTAGCAGTGGGGTCTGGACTTTATAGGTGAAATTAATCCTGCTTCTTCTGGGCAACATAAATGGATACTTACATCCACTGATTTTTTCACAAAGTGGGTGGAAGCCATTCCTACAAGGAATGCAACTGATAAGGTAATCATTAATTTTATTCAAGAGAATATTTTGAGCAGATTCGATTGTCCTAAGAAATTGTTGATTGATAATGCTAAGGCCTTCAAGTCTAAAGCCATGGTTAAGTTTTGTGAGCAAAATGGGATTATTTTGAAACATTCTACACCCTATTACCCTCAGGGGAATGGATTGGCAGAATCAACTAATAAGAATATCATTCAGAGCATTAGAAAGCTGTTAAGTCAGAACAAGAGATCTTGGGATTCGATGTTGAAATTTGCACTATGGGCAGATAGGATAACCACTAAGAAAGCAATTGGTTCATCTCCTTTTTAGTTAGTATATGGTACTGATGTTGTTTTTCCAATTCAATTAGGTATTCCAGTAATCAAATTTTTTCAGGATAGTCGGGAAGAGCCTAATGATATTTAACGAAGAATTTTTTCATTGATTGAATTGCAGCAGGAACGTGAAGCTTTAGTTGAAAAAGCTCAAGCTTACAGAAAAAAGATCAAGGAAAAGTTTGATAGAAAAGTAAAGGAAGATACTTTTTCTTGTGGAAACATGGTACTCAGATGGGATGCCGGGAAGGAGCAAAAAGGTAGGCATGGTAAATTTGACAATTTGTGGCTGTGTCCATTTGTAATTTCAAAAATCTTGAAAAACTATACCTTCATACTGCAGACTATGGAAGGTGAAGAATTGCCCAATCCAGTGAATGGACGATTCCTCAAACACTTTTACAGTTACTGAAGGAAACAAAGTTGTCATTCATTGTATCTAACGGTGTGAGATAATTTGAATAAAGACTCGATAGCCCAATGGAAGTTTTGCATAGTAACAAGCAGTTTCAATTGAGATGGCAGGAAGCATTGGTCTACAGGTTCTTGAAACCTCACAAGGAGGCTTTCATTCCATAGCAGGAGCCAGATGTTATGACTGGATATTGTTCTTAGTTTTTTTTTAGTTTTTGTGTGTTATTTTTCAAAGTTTGTTTCCTATTATTTTTAATTTTTGGGTTTGTTTTGAAGATGAATAGTGGTTAATACTGTTTATTTGGTTTTATAGGTCATAGTTGTTTTGATTTATTTTATTTTATTTCTAAAGTTTTTCTTTTGGGATTATTAGGTGTTATATATCATTTAAAGTCCAAAAATCTTATATTTAAATTTATTCCAAGCTTTATTCTTAAGACCTAACCCTCATTTTTGAAACCTGTGTAAAACTTGTGCATAAGAACATTCCTGTAGCGCAAAAGTCAAGGTTAATGCAATAAGACGCTACAAGAATCTTGAATCATTGGAAAGAATGGTGGATAATCGTGGCAGTTGCAGAGGAAAATATTGGAAGTTTTTAGCCACCTGTTGAAGACATAATGACACATGTTCATGACCCCGGTTCATAATCATGACAAGTGTATGGTGCTTGTAGAGATCATTGAGAGAATCGTGGTATGGATTGACATGATTTTGGTTGTGTAAGGATTATTGGGAAGATCGTGGTCTTGACTGTCACGATTTTCTTTTGATTATGAGTTTATGGTTGCAGAGAAGGCAATTTTAAAATCGTTGAAGCTTTCTAAAGGAGTACACAGATGAGGTTACAACGCAAATATGAAGAAGAGTGGAAAAACCAACAAATTTGAACCTACTGATACGAGTTGGGAAAACAATTTTCCTAAATGTGCAGAATTATTCAAAAGGGTAGGATGGTTCATTTTCTTTGAAAGAATCACAGGTTTTAATCCAGAGGTGTCGTATCATTTTGCCTAGGGTTTCATTAAGAATACTGTTACTTTTGATATTCTTAAATTTTAATTGAAAGAGGAATTACTAGATGAGGGTATAGGTGTATCAAGAGATGGAGAGTTATGGTTCAAAAAGATTCCTTTCAGCTTTAATCCAAAGGATTTCCTGTTACCAGAAATTGAAGCCCTAGATTGGGGAAAAGGTGTTCATTTAGACAAGTTCAAGCCTGAGTGGAAGGAAGCTATCGGAAATTTGCAGAGTTATGTTACATGTGAAGGGAGGTTTGCTTTAGTTTTCAAATAGCACATTAGGTTTCTGCAACATCTCAACCAGTAGTCAAAGATGAATTTACCTGTCTTCTTCTTAAAACGTATCTAAAAAATGTCTAACAAGATTAAGGGGCATATTGACCATACGCACCAGTCTATTTTTCATCATGGTCTGATAAAACTAATTATTTGTACAGTCTTGCAAAGAAATAATAGGAGTTGAGACCATTTCCTATTCTGGTCAAGCTTTTCTAATAAGCAAGAAGACCAAGTAAAGAAGAGCCTAATGAATAAGCAGTTTGGCTTTGTTAAAAGGTTTAGGAAAGAGTTAGTTGATGATCTGGTGCAAGCTAGTGTTCAAGAGAATAGTCGAATTCAGGGATTCGAAGAACTTGTGGAAGAAGATGAAAGAGAAGCACTTGATGATAACCAAGAGCAAGTCCTGGAGAATGATGAAAAGTAGCAGAGTTCTATTTCAAATCATGAGGAAGAGTTAGGTTCAATAAAGAAAAAACAAGGTTCCATATGTGTACAAGAAAGCACAACAAGAGTTCCTGTTGTAGTTGAATTGAAGGGTGATAGTTTGCAAGTTTCAAATGTAAAGCTTCAGAAGAAATCTCTGGTACATGTAGAAGAAATAAAGTGGAGACCGAAAACTAGGGCTAAAAACAAACTTAGATTGAAACCCTAAATTAAAGGAAGAAAAGATTACAGTAATCGAGGATTCTTCAACTGAAGAAGATATGGAAAGTGAAGAAGACTTAAGCCCTCATCAAGTTTATAGTGAGGAAGAGCAGTCAGTTTGATTCGAGCTATGTCAAGGAAGAGATAAGGTTTCAGAAGAACCAATCAATTTCAGTACTTAGCAAGGTATGACTTCAAAGGTTCCTTTTGTACAGGAAACAGTTAAAGACAAGCAGGAAGATGACCTGATTTTCAAGAAGTTTGATATTTCATGGATGACAAATCATGGCTCCGCATTACAAGGAGAAGTTCAGATGGACTCATAAATTGAGAATCTTAAGAAAACTATGGAACAATACAAATATCAGATTGGTTTTCTTAGTGATATTAATGATAGATTAGTAATGACAAACATAAGACTAAGAGAAGACCTTGATGACATCAATACACATTATCAGGAATTAATAGTTGTCTCCAAAGAGGCGTTGAAGAGAAAAAGGGAGATTCAGAGCCAGGCTGAAGGTTTAAATTAGAAAATTCAAAGTCTAATCCAGCAGAATGAATTGTTATTAAAGAGGATTAAAAGTTTAGAGACAGAGCAGGACCGAAGTAAGAAGCAGTCACATGCTTTAGAAGTAATTGCTATGTTAGCAGAGGCAGCCAAGAATCTATGAATGCTTCTAGTGGCCAGGTAGGTGTCAAGTAGTTTAATTTGTTAATAGTTTTTGTATTTTTGAAAATACAACTGTTTTTTGTAACTAGTTCAAACTTAGACCTAAAAGTTAGTTTTGACAATTATGTAACTATTTTAGTTGTGAAAGGATAAACGTAGGAAGGAAAATGAAAGTAGGGTTTGAATTTTGGTGCAAGAGGAGGCTTTAGAGCTACTGCATGTCAAGTTAAGACTCAAAACTCTCATGTAACTTTGAATACTGATTATGATATATACATACTTATAAGCCATTGTTATCTTTATTGTTGGTTTCATTTTTGATCTGTTTGATCACTCAATGTATACTTTCATTTCTTGTTTAATGTGTTTATTCATGCAAGTGCTTATATATTGTGGATGAAATCCGTATTATATTTATTATTTTCATGGTTTATACTTTGTGTTTGCATCTTAGTATTTATTATTGTTTTATGATTCAGTACTTGTGTTAGCTTGTTGAGGATTTACCCTCTTGTTGATAATTTTTCAAACCAAAAACTTTAAAAACTAGTTTCATTTTGCTTTTATTTTTAAGATTGTTCTAGCTTGTTCTTCTAGTAGTCTGGGAACAATTTCTAGCACAAACAATTATCATTAGTGCACACAAAGCTATGTGTACACTAACTGCACATACACTAATATCAAAATAATATTATTAAAGGTTGATGCATGGAAGGTGTAGTAGGAGGTTAAAATTACATGCTTTTGATTTAACCTAATTTTGCTACATATTATATTATAAGAGGAAATTACATTTCATTTATCATTTAGTTTATTTCAATAGGAGATAGGATTCCATAATCTTCCTAAAGATTTGATTTGATTTGATTTTGTTGAGTCAAATATCAAGATTATTAAAGTTAGGCAGGTGAGATATTATTTTATTTTGTGACCTTTGTAGGACTCTTTTCGAGAGGCTAGGAAGGTGTTGGAAAAATATATAAATGAGAGATTTGGAAAAAGGTTAGGGGTTTAATATTTTAGGGAGATTGAAGGTTTTGAGAAAGGAAAAACATATTGAGAGAGAGAGAATTGAATTGTGGAGCTTGGAACATTAAACTCTGAGTTTGATTATTGGTTGTTGTCATTTTTGTTAGAGATACAAACATGGAGGGATAGGAAACCCACATGCTTCGCAGAGCTAGGCAACATGATAAGCTTTGGATAAGCTCCGAAGTTGGTTAGGAGAATTACTCCTAGGTTGGGTAACACTTGTCTAATTCAACAAGCTGCTAAGGACTAGACTATTAGGTCAGATAGTTTTCCAAGGTATATTACTCTCTCCTTACTTTCATTAAGTTGTATCCATTATATCATAGCAATGATTACATTTAATTTATTTGATTTGGGAAATTTTGGTTGTACTTAGTAATTATTGATCAAAATAAATTTGTTGAAAGTTGTACTTACTAACTTATAAAGCAAATAAACTAAATATACTATAAAAAAGAAAGATATTTTATTATGCAAAACGTTAAAATACAAACTAATCAACTAATTAGCTGATTAGTTTGTTAATACTAGTTATTAACAACTATTAAGAAATAGAATGTTACAAGGATTTTTGCCTCTCCCTATTTTCTTGTTAGTGTCAAAGTTGAAGACAACTTAAGGACGCTTGACTGATTTTGGAAGCTCCATAAAAACATACAAACGTGTATTCATTCATTCCAGTGTCAAAATGAGATGGAGTTTCTAATATTAAGAATAGACGATCAAGGAAACAATGACTCATTAAGAATAAACGAACAAGGAAACAATGACTCATTTTAAATGTATGTTTATGTTTTCCATAGCATCACACATGCTCATCCAAAGCGTTGAGGCTAAGTATAACTACTTATGCCAAAGTCAAGTAAAGACAAATTGTAACTAATTTGTGGATAGTAAGTTTTAAGAACTATAAATAATACACTTTTTATTGTTTTCGACAAGGGGATATATATGAATCGCTCAGGGCCATTAATTTAGAGAAAATTTTAAAAACATGGAAATTAGACTAAGGTTAAGTAATATTTAAAACATTTTTTTAATTGTCTATGTTTTAGGTTACTATTGGTTTGGTGGAAATGACGTTGCCCTATGTTCTTGTGCCCCAATATTCGGCAGCGACACTGATATCAACAATGTTGTAAATGATTTCTCAGACAACTTCTTGGTTGCAGAGTTATGAGGTTGGTGTCTCGGGAGCTTCTCGGCGGCAAGGTAATGACTAGGATATAAATGCAAGACAACTACCCATGTTGTTGAAAACCGCCAGAAGGAGTTTAGGACCTATGCTCCACAAAGACCTCCAAGTATGGCTAAACCTACCTAGCAAGAAAGGCATAAATCTAAATATTTACAGGCTTTCCATTTCCAATCAAGGTGTTGATTGTACTCATTTCAGGGCTCTCATTTTAAAAGGGTTCAAGGTTTATAAGTAGTTGTGAAGCTATTTGACATCACCTTACTTGAATTACTGACATAAAACCTACCTACATTCTTAGGGAGGACTCTCCCCTATCTCCAGATCATATTAGTGTAAAAGGATTTGGGGGTTCTAGGTAAGTGGTGAATGCATCTGAATAAATCCATCCAAGCTCATAAAAAGAGGAGACAAAATGTCTATCATTGTTGCTTCTCTCGGTAGATCAAACACTTGTGACATGGGATCTCAATCCAGAAGTGTTGCTTCTGTTGGTTCTTCCGAATATACAAGATGTACAAGATATACAAATTTGGGACACCTTCACTACTACTTGGAAATTAAAGTGACTCAACATCATAAGTATATATTTATTTCCTAGGAGAATTATGTTGGATAATTGTTGAATAGATTTTGCATGATAGAATGCAACCCTCTTTCTACTCCAATGGAACACAATTTGAAGCTCACATCAAATGAAAGAAAATAGTTTAAGGATGCGACCAAGTACTAACAGCTTGTGGGAAGCTTTATTTACCTTACCAGCACCGGATCATATGTTTCATTTGTTGTTGGGATCATTTTAAGATTCATGCAAATTCCTTGTGAAGGACATTGGTTTGATGCTAAAAGAGTTACAAGATTCTTGAAGGGGACTCAAGACTTTGGACTTAAGTATTCTAAGGTGGATCAATTCAAACTTATTGGGTACTCCGATTCAGACTTTGATGGTGATAAAGAGACAAGAGTGTCTATTTCATGCAACCTCATGAGTCTTGGATCAACCATTGTCTCATGGAGATCATGCAAGTAATCAATTTCAACATATTAGACAATAGAAGCAAAATTTGTGGCTGTCGAAGAAGCAATGAAGGACATTTTGTGGCTATGGAAAATATTTGAAGCTTTGCAGGAGAGGCAAGAGAATTCCACTCCCCTACCGATCGACAATACTTTTTCAATCAGGTTGGCCAATAATCCTAGATTCCATGATTGAACCAAGTACATCAACACAAAGTACCATTTGATTCAACATCATGTGGCGGCTACGATAGTTCACTTAATACATTGTACCACAAATGAACAATTTGCAAACATCTTCACCAAAGTGTTTGGAAGAGAAAATCTTGAAATATTCAAAAAATTGCTCAAACTCACAAACACCCCTTCAGATTAAGAGCAAGAATGTTGGATACCAATCCTTCGAGATTATTATCTTGATTGAAATTTGTAAATAAATATTTTCTCATCTTCAGTTATAAAGATGAACATGCGTCCACCTTTGGAAAATGAAAAGCTAAAGGTCACCTTCATCATGTATATATATGACTCTCTCATTTAAATAAAATGATTCGAGAGTTATTCCAACAACAATGGCAAGAATTCAAAAAGTAGATCATTCCATGATTTACTAATTTAGTGCATTTATCAATGTATTGGTTTATTTAGGTAGCGTTCAACATGCGAGCTTGATTTTTTGTATAATATAATTCCCTAAATAGGGTTCATGAAACTGCCATTTGTTGCAATACAAATTTAGGGTTAAAGGTGTTTGCTTTTAAATCATAGTTTGAGGATTTTTGAAGCCCAAGACAATAATTAAATGGTGTTAAAAGTAATGGAATTTTTGGCTTGTGGAATACAACTTGAGATAAATCATTCCCATGTTCAATCCGTATAAGAATGTTCACTCTTTTTTCAATCTCTGAGGTACTTGATGCATCATACCAAGTTTTTGTGATTTGGCCTTGAAAGTGCCATTGACACCTAGTATGGTCAACAAAGTTGTTTTAGTAGCATTTTGTGAAAATAAATATATATATATTTTTGGGCATGCTGATGTTATTGTTGTAGAAATAGAGGTTCTGATACCATGTGGAAACACAAGATAAGGATCTAGCTACACGATATTTCTCACAAGCATGCATAAGAAAAATAGAGAGATGAATAATGACACTGAACACAAGAGAAGTGAAGAATAACAATCGATTGATTATTACATTGGTAGTATATGCTTATAAAGGAAAATAGAGTTGCTAGGAGACAACTCATGCTAGCTTATAAAGCAGACTTACTGAATATGATAAACCCCATAGGTGACTACAACACTTTCCAAATTTGTCAAGGAGTTCACGAATTGGATAAAGCAAAAGTGAGTGACTATGATTGATGGAAAAGATTGCTAATCATGGAATCTGGAGAGAAAATCAAGAAGGATGAGTTGGTTACAAAAGGTGTTAGTTTCTAAGTTTTATTAGCTTTCCCTTATCCACTGAAAAGCAGGAATAAAGATGTCAAAAGGAAGAAAAGACAGGAAGGCATAGTTACTAATCTGGGCAGTCAATAAGGTTGGCAAAATCTAACTAGAATTAGTATAAAGGTGCTCCTGGGGTAAATATGACAAATATTGACTAAGTGGCGCTAGTGGAGGCCAACTACCTATTATAGAATATAGGAAATTAACCAAAAGTGATTAATTATTTTTATCCTAAGTATGGAGTGGGTTTATAACATTCTAACACCCCCCTTTAAGTCTGACTTTATGATGGAGTATCTGAAAAAACATCAGAAATATAGATGTATATAGGGTCCAACAACACGGCTATGGTCACCCTCTATAATTATTTTTTCTATAAAACTGAGGAAAGAGGCAAAACCACATGGGGAAAATCCTCCCTAAATAAATGACAAGGCACAATATGATCAACATGTCTTCATGATTATGTATTTTTATTCACTTGAATGAGCTTACTGAACTACTTCTTGAAGAATTTGATGGAGAAGTTGTGAACTGCATGATCATGCGCTAGAGTGTGGAATCTGCAAAAAACAAGCGGAGAGGCTCCTTGTAACTTATCATTTGATGATGAAGGAGCATTATCTGAATGCTTCTTACTGCTAACATACTCTGATATGAAAACATAATAAAAAAGTGAAAATAGATTTGTGCATACTCATTCCCAAAGAGTAAAAAATTCAATACAATTAGTTCCTTGTATAGCTGCAAAATTGTTAATTGGACCATGCATCTTCCTTTCAAACTGCTATAGCACCTTCCAAATTATGAAATGAGGCTGAAGAGACTCAAATATAAAAAATATTATGATATGGAGCAACAAAGACCAAAGGTATAGTGTCTCCATGAGTATATAGGGCTATAGTAGGAAAATGTTGAGCAACTGGATAAGACTGATGGGTGAGTAAATCCAAATGGTATATGGATTTGAAATATAAACCATAGATATTTAGATCAGATCTAAACATGTGTAACAAAAGTTCAAAGATGACTAATTTCATGGATAACTAACCAGTGAAAAATAGACAAGAATTGAAACCACCAGACATAAGTAACACTGAATAGGAATCCAATAAGGAATCAACTAATGAACTTAGGGTTTGTATAGTCTTAGGAGTATTCAAAGGATGGGTAAGGGGTATGGGTAATGTAATAATGTGCATATCATCCCACAAAATTACTTCTAAAGTAGATTCATTATCATTTGAATTGAGTGAGAAAGAGATGGATAAATACAAGTCAGGGTCTAGTGAAAAACACAAGTATTGGGAGATGAATCTAATAGACTGATAGGTGATTTATCCAAGGAAGACACTGAGATTTATGATTTTGATATATCAAAAAATGAATCTACATCAGAGAATTGAGAAAAAGGATTTTACTCTGGCATTCAAGGCATAGTTGATATTACCTCGGGATTGTGCACTATGACAATGTTCTGAGCATTCAACATGATTCTCTAATTCATCTGCTACATCGATGCTATGCTTCTCAAGAAACTGAGACATGATGTGCATCTTCTCTTGAAACATTTCTTCTCATCATGAAAGCCCTTGTTGTAATAATAACACTTGGATGAGCTCCCTTTCTTCATGGAATTCGAACCTTGAACTGTAAGAGCATGATCTTTTCCTTTGCAGGTTTTAAGAGTCCCCATCTGAATCAATTTGTGTTGCTCTTTTTCAAGTGAATCAAAGAATGTACTCAAATAAGACATTTTCCAATTCGAAATAACAAGCCTAGTAGCATGAAAAGTTGACACAAACACCGAGTAATCAAGACCCCATTTTGATAGGATGGAAATTATCAATTGATTTCATTCTTCTCAATCCCACATTGTTTGAACATAAGAATAAGTGACTTGAATTTGGTGAAGAGCCCTTCAATGGATTCGAATTTGCTTGGAATCAATGAGATTAACTCATTCTGCAATTAATGTGCTCTTATCTCATCTTGTACTCCAAAGATAGACTCAAGTCTGGTCCATACTTGGTTTGGAGTGGTCAAACTATTAAGATGAAAAAGAAGATCAAGAGAAATAGAGAGACAAATAAACCCATAGGCTTCATCCGTTCGATTATGCCACTTAGCTTTCTCAACAACAAGATTTGGCTCATTCTCTAAAGCCATAGAAACTTTGTAGAGACCCTTATTGTGCAACAAAATTCCAATCTTGGCCTTGCATTCATGATAGTTGTAAGGAGACATGATCACAGCTGAAGAGGATTCCATGCCTAGTTGTTGTTGTGCTCTTGGAGACACTCTATGCAATTTGTACAAAATAAACTAGAAGAAATACTTGTAATCTTACTTCAAGCTCTTATTCAGAGAAGGACTGGATGCTTGATGCACTCTGATTAAAGGGATGATAACTTGAGCTCCTTAACCTGTGATAGCGTGTAGAATTTTATAACATGAGAGATTTGGTACCATGTAGAAATTGAAGCTCTGATACCATGTGGTAACACAAGATAAGGATCTAGCTATAAGATATTTCTCATAAACACGCACAAGAAAAATAGAGAGAAATATTGAGAAAGAACACAAGAGAAGTGAAGAATAATAATTGATTGACTACTACATTTGTAATATATCCTTATAAAGGAAAATATAGTTTCTAGGAGACAACTCTTCTAGCTCATAAAGCAAACTTACTAAATTTGATAAACCCCATGGGTGACTAAAAAACTTTCGAGATTTGTCAAGGATTTCACGAATTGGATAAAGTAAGAGTGAGTGACGATGAGTGATGGAAAAGACTGTTAATCGTAGAATTTGGAGAGAAAATCATGGAGAATGAGTTGGTAACAAAAGATGTCGGTTTCTAAGTTTGACTAGCTTTCCCTTATCCACTGAAAAACAAGAATAAAGGTGTCTAAAGGTAGAAAATACACGAAGGTGTAGTTACTAATATTTGAAGTCAATAAAGTTGGCATAATTTGACCATAATAAGTATAAAGGCTCTCCTGGGGTAAATATGGCAAGTATTGACCAAGCAGAGGCCAACTACCTAGTCTAGAATATAGGAAATTAACCATAAATGATTAATTATTTTTATCGTAAGTATGGAGTGGGTTTATAATATTCTAACAATTGTTTTGTTACTAATGATGACAATTGTGTGATCTACTTCTAGCATGTGAATTTGAGGGGATGATTGTGGTAAACGAATATCAATTTGAAATAAATTTGAATTAATAAATGGCTGCCATGCACATGATAAATACATTATCTTGTTTACATTGTTTATCAGTTGATACATTATCTTGTTTACAATTATTTGGTTTATACATGATTTTGTGTTTTGGTAGATTAACCCATAAGTTAAATGGGTTAAGTGATAGCCAGGTACTTGTGGTACTAAAACAACCTTGATGCCATTGACATCAAAATAGAAACGACACAATGTGAAAGCATTAATTTGTGAGTTAACTATTAAATCAATACATTGCTATGATATGTAGGTTTTAGAGGAAATATGGTTTCCCACACTAATCATTCAATGATGTAGCTCTGAAAACAACACGACAATATGTTTATTAATAGGGGGTTGACCCTAGTTCCATTAGAAGGGGTTGAGGTATTACCCAATGTTATTTATACAAGCCCTTAAGTCATGGGAGGTTTGTGTTAAGCCACATTACCCAAGATGTGCGATGACAATGTTGGTTGCTTGGGGGTATGCTGATTTATTCGACACTTCCACACATGGGTTATATTTGAGGTTAGCTCTATATATTTGATAGTCTAATATATTCAAATAGAGGCGAGTATAAGATGTGAAAGATGGTTCATAGTAGTTAATGATATTGTTTGACTATTAGAATTCCCATGTTAGTTCCATACTTGGTTCCTTTCATGTTTAAATCATTTACTTAATTCATTCAAGATAATGTTACTATAATGTTCAATTCGCATTAGATTATCATGGCTTAGCAAAATTTCTCAATGTTGTGTTTAATTGATTATTGTCTTGCATGCTTGCTTATGATTATACATGAACTATACATTATAGTTGGGTGATGGTTATCATTAGTACACACAAAGCTATGTGTACACTAACTACACATACACTAATATCAAAATAATATTATTAAAGGTTGATGCATGGAAGGTGTAGTAGGAGGTTAAAATTACATGCTTTTGATTTAACCTAATTTTGCTACATATTATATTATAAGAGGGAATTACATTTCATTTATGATTTAGTTTATTTCAATAGGAGATAGGTTTTCATAATATTCCTAAAGATTTGATTTGATTTGATTTTGTTGAGTCAAATATTAGGATTATTAATGTTAGGTAGGTGAGATATTATTTTATTTTGTGACCTTTGTAGGACTCTTTTTGAGAGGCTAGGAAGGCCTTGAAAAAATATATAAATGAGAGATTTGGAAAAAGGTTAGGGGTTCAATATTTTAGGGAGATTGAAGGTTTTGAGAAAGGAAAAACATATTGAGAGAGAGAGAACTGAATTGTGGAGCTTGGAACATTAAACATTGAGTTTGCATTAGAAGAAATTTCTACTCAAAATGGGCCTCCTAAAAAAAATTAATAAAATAATAGTTAAAATAATAAAATAATATTTATTAGTTTTGGAGGAATAAAAGAAAAAAACTACTTTTTTGTTTGTATTTTCGACATATCTCTCCGTGTTTTTACTCAAATTTCGATCGAGAGAGCTCGTTGGATGCGGAATTAAATTCCGCATCCAACAAGTACCCACTCGGCATACTTTTGACGGACCCCACTACCCCAAAAACAAGAAATACCTGAAAAAATGTGATGATGACATTTGAATTTAATTTCGCATCCAACGAGATCGCTCGATCGAAATTTGAGTAAAGACACGGGAAGATATATCGAAAATACAAACAAAAAAAGTAGTTTTTTTAATGATACCTATCCCCAAATTTATATTAAAAAAGTGTTTAAAACCTATACGATATTTAAAATTTAAAGCAATTTCATTGGCTAACAAATGATGACATGGAATTTGAATAAAAGTTAAAAGGCCCATTTTGAGTTTAAATTTATTCTAATGGGTTATTTGTTGTTGTCGTTTTTGTTAGAGATACAAACATGGAGGGATAGGAAACCCACATGCTACATAGTGCTAGTCAACAGGATAAGCTCCTGATAAGCTCCTAGTTGGTTAGGAAGATTACTCCTAGTTTGGGTAACACTTGTCTAATTCAACAAGCTGCCAAGGACTAGACTACTTGGTGAGATAGTTTTCTAAGATATATTATTCTCTCCTTACTTTGATTTAGTTGTATCCATTATATCATTGCAATGATTACATTTGATTTTGGAAATTTTGGTTGTACTTAGTAATTATTGATCGAAAGAAATTTGTTGAAAGTTGTACTCACTGACTTATAAAGCATTTAAACTAAATATGTTATAAAAAAACATTTTATTATACAAAACCTTAAAATACAAACTAATTAACTAATTAGTTGATTAGTTTGTTAATACTAATTATTAATAACCATTAAGAAATAGAACGTTACAAGGATTTTCGCCTCTCACTATTTGCTTGTTAGTGTCAAAGTTGAAGAAAACTTAAAAACACTTAACTGATTTTAGAAGCTCAATAAAAACATACAAACGTGTATTCATTCATTCCAGTGTCAAAATGAGATGGAGTTTCTAATATTAAGAATATACGAACAAGGAAACAATGAGATGGAGTTTGCCATAGCATCACACATCCTCATCCAAAGCGTTGAGGCTAAGTATAATTACTTATGCCAAAGTCAAGTAAAGACAAATTGATAGGCATAAATAATATAAGGGGATATATGTGAATGGTTAAGGGCATTAATTTAAAGCAAATTTTAAAAACATGGAATTTAGACTTAAGTAGTTACTTATGCCAAAGTTAAGTAAAGACAAATTGTAACTAATTTGTGGATAGCCATAAATAATATACTTTTTATTTTCTTCTTCGACAAGGGGATATATGTGAATTGTTAAGGGCATTAATTTAGAGTAAATTTTAAAAACATGGAATTTAGACTGAAGTAGTATTTAAAACATTTTTTTAATTGTTTATGTTTTAGGTTACTATTGGTTTGGTGGAAATGGCGCTGCCTCGGGTTCCTGTGCCCCAGGATCCCGGCAACGACACTGATATCAACAATGCTATAAATGATTTATCTGGCAACTTCTTGGCTGCAGAGTTATGAGGTTGGTTTCTCGGGAGCTTCTCGGCAGCAAGGTAACGACTAGGATATAAATGCAAGACAACTAACCATGTTGTTGAAAACTGCCAGAAGCAGTTTGGGACCTATGCTCCACAAAGACCTCCAAGTCTGGCTAAACCTACCTAGCAACAAAGGCATAAATCTAAATACTTACAGGCTTGCCATTTCAAATCAACACCTTGATTGTACTCATTTTAAAAGGGTTCAAGGTTTATAAGTAGTCATGAAGCTATTTGACATCACCTTGCTTGAATTACTAACATAAACGCTACCTACATTCTCAAGGAGGACTCTCCCCTATCTCCATATCATATGTAGTATCATAGTGTAAAAGGATTTGGGGGTTCTAGGCAAGTGGTGAATGCACCTGAATAAATCCATCCAAGCTCATAAAACGAGGAGACAAAATGTCAATCATTGTTGCTTCTCTCAGAAGATCAAACACTTGTGACATGGGATCTCGATCCAAAAGTGTTGCTTCTGCTGGTTCTTCCGAATATACAAGATGTACAAGTTTTGGTTCTAAATGAAAACATCTACTTATCCACTGAGCAAAGTTATGAGGGTTTCCAAGTTTTACTGTGTTGAAATGCAAACTTTGTGTTTCTTCAAGGTTTTTCATGATACGAGTTTAGGGCTGTTTTTAATGCTGTTGTTTGGCGTTCGAGTTGCATGCAAATTTCATTTAATTGCTCATTGCTAGTCCCTTTGGCCGTTTTGACCACCAGTGGACATTGATATAAAAAATCAAAGTAAATTAAATTAAATTTGTATATACGTCCATGAATTGGGATTTTTTAAACCGATTCCTAGTTCTCCAAATCACACAAGTTTGTCTGCAGTGCTAGTTTCTGTTGTGTTGTTTTGCATAGAGTTGCGGTGTCTCCATTGTAAACTATCCTTTAATTCATAGTTTGGAACAATGAAATTTTGCAGACTCAAATATTATCAGATGCCATAATAATCTAAACGAGATTGGACATATTCATCTTTGAGATTGATTTACATGCTTTGCCTGTATTATTCCAAGAACGAAATTTTAATCTCAAAGGTATTCTCCTTGTATATACATTTAAGTTTTCAGCTCATTAACCTGCTTTGGTTCTGTACATTCATATGATTTTTTTAATTTTTTCTTGAAGATATATCTGGGTTGGATTAGAATGATTGTTGTGTGCCATATATGTAACCATACAGTGGACGTTTACCAAATGCCTCATATATTAGTAACTAGATACTCAACATTTTACAAAAAAAAATTGTTGACAAAACATTGGTGTTTGCAAAAATTTTTAGTCCACCCTACATAGTCTTCTAAAAGAATTAATTTTTTATTCCATTTATTTGATGTTGTCCCAATTTTTTTTCATAGTTTTCGAAAGAAATAAGTTTTTATTTCATTTATTTGATCATACCAATTTTAAAGTTAAAAAAAAACCCCTATATTGCTTCTTTTCTATATGATGCCTTCTTTATGGTATGTCTTTTCATTTATATTGGCTATTCTTACGGAGAAAACTTCCTAGGGCTTGGGTTACCACAACAGACAGAGTAACTGCATAAATCAATCCTTTCCCATATGCAAGAGAAACCAAACATCTAACACTAAAGGATCTCGACACATACCTTATTCCGGACGGTTGATGTAGATCCCCGTTGAACTTTTCCACTCTCGCTCGTATTGATAATTTGCTTTCTCAACATTTAGCAAACAAGACAAGCATGCTATATATAATTGTGTTAAACCTACTCTAGCATATATAGTCAATAACATATAAGCATTTAAAATCATCCATGGATTCCATACTCATTTAAATACACACTATTGGACAGGAAAAGATATTTCTATTAATATAAATCAGAGATTACAATAGTGACAACCTCTGTCGACACGTCTGCGAATCGGAGAAACTGAGTCCTCCACCTGGGCCTCCACCACTTCAATCCTCCATCTCTCAATAGCAAGCTCACAAGCAAAGGCAAGCTTGGGAAGAACACAAAGTGCTCTAAGGGACAAAGGGATGCAGACTCAAGTATAAGCTCCGGCAATAATGGACTATAGTTTTCTTGCTCTTCAATTCCTCCTCTTCAATGGATCCAAAGGGTTCCTTATATAGTGCTTCAATGGGGTAATGGAAGGTCAAATCCAAGCGATCTCAAGGCATATGGAAGTCCAAGAGACAAGTGACTCGTATCCACATCAAGGAAAACTCCAAAACTATTTGGCCTTTTGCACACATCCTGATGTACGCGGGTTTAAGGGTCAAATCCGCGTATATATGCGAGAACAGGTTTAAAAGTCGCGTATAGCAAATAATGCATGTTTTTAGGGATGATCCTGGAAACATCAAAGGTACAAAAATGGTCCATGGGGTCTAAAGAGTCTGCAGAGGGACATGAAATGCCATAAAGGTGTGATCCACCATGTGTGGTAAAATTAGCTGTAACAGATGCCCCCTAATGTATGAGGTCAGAGGGGTCATACGATGGCCAAAATACATTATAAGTCCATCCTAGAAGTGGAGTGATGAAGAACCAGATGGAAGAACCAACCATCCAACAGTACAATACAATGATCAAACTTTGCACATAACTGCAAGTAGATATAGCAGTCCCAGATACATAAGAGTACAATGGCCATGAATATGCATGATACAAAATATGACATGTGTGGTCATCGCCATGTACAATATAGATAGATCAGAATCTCCATGATGAAGATATACAAAGGATCATGATATCCATAAAGACTGAAGATATATAATGGATCAAGATCTCCATAATGGCTGGAAATATCTGACATATATTGGAATCAAGTCACGAGAGCTGAAATCTCATTAACACTGGCATGATCAAGGAGGTATCATATATGAAATGCCACCAATCTGGAAGGTCTTCTACACAATCCGCTACGAGTACATGTCCTACTATGTGAATAGAGGTGTCGAGGTCGAACATAGTAGTCCATCGTCTGATTACCAGTCATTAATGTATACCGTTAACAGACGCGAGATCACCCACCGATAATGAAAATGGGAATCAAGGTACTAGAGTGCAAACTAACAAGTGTGAATAAATGTGTTGAGGTCGAACACTTGAAAGGATCCATTAATCAGGGGACATTGATGTATTCCCAAAACTGTTAATGGCAAGAGAACCTGCCACTGATGACTGCAAGTCTCAAGGCACTCAAAAATGACTCTAGATTCCTATCCCAGAATAAATGATCTGAAGTCGATGGGATGAAATCCACTGGAAGGAGGGAATTAATGTATCCCTCATCATCCAACACGAGGTACTAAGCAAGGTTGTATAATGTGAAAGGACTTGATCATAAAGTGCACGGATTAGTATCAGTACCGAGAATGGCCGACATGCAAAGTCAAGAGAACTGAGGAATGGCCGACTCAGGTTTCAACTTCCTTCGAACAAGAGCATAAAGGCGAATGGTGACTGAATGTAGGCAGCATAGACTCAATATACAAAACTGGGAAATCTCTGCGACACAGGAGGCATCGACAGAGGCTCCATAGGGACTGGAAGCTTAACCAGTAAGTGGAGATAAAATCAGAGAAACGAGTACAACTCTTAAATTCAAACTATTAACTCAACCAACGGATGTGATATACAGTGCTCTGTTTGAAGGCGACACGACTTGACTACTGCCAAAGATAACATCTTTTCTTGTCCGGCGTTTTTTTATTTTTTTATTTTTTTGGACTTTTTCAAATATTTTGAAAAGCTTGAAAAATAATAAAAGTGCTTTATAGTTACAGACTAGGAGGAGACGAGTGTCAATGGGCAAACAAACTAGTTCCAAGTAGAGGAACATACCTATGGTCAATGCAAGGACACATGTGTAGGGTAACGACACTCAAGGGAAAGTCCCCTCCCTGTAAAAAATGGGGAATCAAGCTGCAAAGGATATGTAAAATGGCTCTGCGTGTCTAGACATGAGACAAGCTCGGGCTATATGGCTGATAATCAAAGTCAAGGAAGCTGGCATAAGGCTCAATGAGGTAGGCAAAACTCATGATAATGCAATTACAACTTGACATAAGGGAGTCCTGGGGACAAAGGCCAGCAAAAAGATCAAGAGGAGTATGAGGCTCTTGCGCAAAGACATGGCGATACTATACAAAGAACTCCCACACCCTAAAGGGAAAAATGTCGGCATGGGCACCAAATGCAAAAAGGAGCTAACTAGGGCACCCATGTATGGTCAAGCTCTACCATTCACATCATGTCACTTCTAAAACAACAAGAAGGTTCTGTGACAAGATAGAATGGGTTCGTACCTAAGGTTATAATGAAATGGTCATAAGGTCATGCAAAATGCACACATATGTGAAATCTAACCTATATGCCAGTTTATACATAATACCTGAAAGTGACACGAACGGGTCAAAACAATGGTCGAAACGACGCTCAAAACGGACTCCTACATCATCAGATTAGTCCAAAACGGTCCAAAATGGTTAGAAACGGTTCAAAACTATAGAAAGGGGGTAAAAAATTTCAAAAATTCAAATTTTTTCTATAAATAGTAAAAAATTCAAAAATTACATATCATTTGAAATGTTTACCCATTTGAGCTCGGAACTTCAAACGCGAATTCCAAGAGCTTCGTTCGGCGAAATTCGACACCGTTTATTCTAGGTAACTTCTCATGTCCTCCTCTTCCATTTTCATGCAAAGTTTTTCAATTTCCATGGTCAAATTTGACTTTTAGGCCAATCTAAATTGGTCATTTCGGCCCACGCGAAAATCAGGACTTTTTTCCGCATATAGGGCTAGCTATATGTAGAAAAACCTCCCAAACCCGCGTACATACGTGGCTGTTTTGCAAACAGTCGCGTATGCGGCCACAGACATGGTTTTTTAAGGTATATATTGACCAAAAATGATTTTTAATGTGTAGGATGGTTCTGGAATGGAGGGAGAGGGAACATGGATATGTAGAAGAGGCTGTTTGGGGTGATTTGATGGCTCAACAAGCTCTACGTGCATGTGGGCTATACAAGTTTTGGTGGCTTGGCAGCCTGAGGGCCAAACCAAGACTCCTGTAGATGCTAGTAGACTACTGGGATCCAAACTCAGAGTCTTTTCATATCGACGAGATGTCCCTCACTATAGAGGTGGAGGACATGTATTTCATTACTGGATTGTCATGACGGGGAGAGGTGGTGAACCTACGCTCTCGCAGGCCCGAAGGTGGCCTCACCATTGATGACTAAATTGCAGTATACTATTTTTCAGACATGAAAAAGGTTGGGAGTCAAATCCCGACAAACTCCATCCAGGTGCTAGGACTGAAGGCCATACTATTGACACTCAGCAGGATAGCTAGTATAACATCACTCCACCAGGCCTCGCGACCACTGATGTTCTATGCAGTGGAGTGCATGAGACCTACAATGTACGACTGGACCACTGCGCTGTTGAGTAACATGAAGCAGCAACTCAGTGACTGCGAGTTGGGTAGGGTACGAAACTTCGGTTTCGGTAGTATATTGAGCACATTCTTCTTTGAGCGTGTTCCGGGGCTAAGCCCTAGAGTTGACGTTCCTCCTCACGGGGTTCGAGATATGGCCCAACGACATTGGGAGGATGCTATGCAAAGACTGGGCATAGGTAGGGTGTCTAACCCCTACCCAACTAACTTATTTCCATGGTGGCGGCGGCAGATTGTTGCCATCGATGATTATTCCTATGCGGGATAGATTTTCGGGGATATCCCGACATGCCCCTACCACCAAGAGCAGCATACAATGATATTGGTAACGAATCCCAAACCCTCTTTTTAAGTTTTTTGAATTACTAATTTTTTTTTGTGTTTTTTGATATATTGACTCAAAAGACATTTTTTTGTGTGACGACACATAGTGACAATCTGTCATGTGTGTGCAGATGTTGGACCATGACAGCCTGATGGTTTCCCTCGTCATAGACAGAGGGGAAGAGGAGATGATATCATGGGTGTGGATGCGGAGCGGATGCTCCAAAGCATCCATACAATCTTTGTACGGTTGACACACAGAGTACCCATGGCGCAAGTCGAGGACTTGCCTAAGGCCATGCAGCGCCAGGTGGTTGGTGTACCACGAGCATGGGTTCGGTTATTCCGACGACTAGCTAGAGCCATGGTGTGCTACCACGATCAGAACCCCCCTCCTCCTCCACAGGCTTAGAGACATGAAAGTGATACATTTTTGTACTACCGTATATTATATTTTGGTGGCTCAGAAGCCCCATTTTTGTATTATGACACTTATGTATTATGATGTCACATTTTGGATATCTAATGAAAAACTTTTATGATGGTCGATTTTATTTATTTACATGTGTGTAAAAATGTTTGTTTATGATGTGCTTATGGTCTATGAAACAAATGCCAATCTAACACATAGTTAGCATATGAGTAAGCAACTTGATTATAGATTCTTGGAACATGTATGTATGTTATGTCGTCAAATTGCCTTTCTAACAATCTCACACGTAAGAATCTTTGTAATAATGTCCGATCCATAATATGATACAAGCCATTAAGCTGTGACACTACTAACTGTGAATCAAGACGTACCTCAAGAGAGAGAACACCATGTGAAATGGCATCCCTTAATAGCTCGATAACTGCACTATACTCAACAACATTGTTTGAAGAAGGCCGTAAACATACGCCTCCTGAAGACAATACCTGACTCGTAGGAATATAAATCACCCAGGTAGCAGAGGTTGAGTGTTGAGTGTGGCAGCTAGCACCATCAGCAAATCCTATGTAAGCGGAAGACTCCATTGACATGTGCCATAAGAAACGAAAGCTAATCAACAAGCCTGATCACCATAAGAAAACCTAACTATGCAAAAAACTGTACAATAATATACAATAATCAGCCTTGGCTGAAGATCATGCATAATATTTTTTAAGATAGAGCCCTGTTGTGCCCTTGCTCAACAGCCTTTAAAAACATATTTCATCAAACAAAATCCCATTTTGTTTTGATGAAATGTTCAAATTTAAAGGGACAAATCCAATGAATTTCCAGCTACTGAAAGGGTGGCCTTCGTTGAGCTACTGATTCAGTGAAGTCCCATATTTTTAAACAACCTTTGTGAACTATATTAGATTAGCGAAATCACTACTATGAAATTATTATTTTGGGTGGATGAGTATTAATGATTCCTATATCTATTTTCGTCAGCCTAGTCTTGCATCTTATCCAAAACATTACAAATCTATTTTATTGATTGATTTCGTTACTATAACTATTTACAAGCTCACGATATTGGAATAGTTGATCTTGGTATGGTTTGGCACATTATTATAGATTTCATTTTGAGTTGATTAATGGTTATCAATGGTCGGTTTGTTACGACTTTGGTAAAAGCCTAGAGCACGAAGGCCAAATGTTTTACGTGCCATATCCGCCATATCCTAAGTTTACAAACCATGGTTGATATTACCACAACTGTTTATGCTGATCATTATTATATGGTCTGTATTGTAAAGTCTTGTTTCGACTTGATGGTTTGTAATTATGTTCTATTGTCCGCCACCTTTGAAGGGTAAGTCGAATCTATGGTAGGGGGATTGAATTATGGTTTATCGTCGGATCAATTTATGTCGTAGCCTCCATCCTGATCCACCTGTTGCGAAGCCGATATGCTATCATGACACTGGTACTGAACCCTGTCCATCACGTTTAAGTCTTAGTACTTGTCCTCCATCGTGGCTGCCTGTCAATGGAACACTTGTTCTGTGTACAGCGAAGGGCCTCATATCATTAATGCCAGTTAAACAATGATAACATGAGTTATCTGGAGTCTTCGATCGTCATTCCTCATTAATCGATTACCTCTCTGAGGGATAATGCTTTCCTTTATGCCGAACTTGCAGGGGTATAGTCTGCGTTTATGCATGGCTTATTCTGCTTATCACAAGGTGAAATTTCATTACCTGTTCTTGCTCAGTCTTTACCCGGAGTGCTCGTTCTCTAATTTGCTGTCTTGTGCCAAGCTGTGGTATTTGTTTTGTGTGCGGTTACGTGCCCTAACGTGGTCAGTAATGGCGCCAGTAGTGAGGGTTGAGCCCTGCGAAATGACATTGCTGGATTTGAACCCTGAGCTGTCAGCAAAGGTTGAGGCTATTGGGTGGATGCCGTTCATAAGTAAATTCTCTGATTCGAACCCCGAAATCACAAGGGTTTTCGCTCTCTCTCTGGTTGATTTTCAGGCAGAAGTGGGTGATCTCCGTTTTCGGGTGGATGAGCGATCAGTGGCGGTTGCCACTGGCCTGTCTCTGACCGGTGAGAGATGGTTTAAATACAAAAGGATGGACATTACTGAGTGGCGCCAGCTACTAAAGAACCCTGGCCAAGAAGTATCATTCCGCAGTGGAGTAGCTCCCAAGTACTTCAAAAAGGAGTGGCGTCCTGTTCTCGACTTGATCCACAGATACCTGACTTGTGAAGGCCGCTTGTCTTCAGCGTATGTCTATCATCTCAGGCTCATGTCTGCATTTATAGGTTTCCCGCTAAACTTACCCTATTATTTGTTGCAAAGTCTATTTAAGATGTCTGCTGCCATTAAAAGGGGTCCTAAAAATGTTAGTCATAGTCTCTTTCACCATGGCTTAGTCCGCATGTTGATTGATAAGGAGCTTCAGAAGTCAAATCGGTCCTGGGATGAGTTCCTCGAGTCTAATGGATTTTCCTCTTTTTGCCATTTCCAGTTTGACAAACCTGAGGAATGCAACAAGCATAAAGAGCCGAGTCCAGTCTCAGTCCCTTCTTCACATAAACCCCTGTCTAATCCTGGCCGTATGAGTCCTGAACCTTGCCATGATCCGATGTCTACTCCAGTGAGAAGCGCTGATACTCCCCTGGGTTCTAAACGCGTGAGGGGATTTTCATCTCTGTCACCGATTACGCCACAAAACAATACAGATAAAATTTGCAATCGTGGACGAGACAGACCGAAAGGCAAGTTGGTAGGTAGATTCACCAGGAGCATGGCAGAAGGTAATTCCGTCAAAACCCCTGTGACTGATAATGTTTGGGTTGAGACTGTGGTCTTAGATGATGAAGAAACAGATCTTCCACTGCCTGTTAATGATAACAATGTTCAGCCTGAGTTCGTTTCGAACCTTGTTGATGAGAGTCCTCCCGTGATTGGTAAAGACACTCCTGTGTGTGAAAAAGACGCTCGAGAGGATCATGTTATTGATCGTCCATTTAAAGCGCAGTCTGTAGAGACAAGCTCGCCTGTTCTTCGTGAAGTCGGGGATATGATGCATCCTCTGTTCATTAACTGTCTTTTAGACAAGATACGCACGATGGAGGAAAGGTTGAATGAAGTAGTAGCCAATCGCGATTTGATGGAGGCTGATAATCTGAAGTTAAAGGAGAAAGTGGACTTGAGTGACAAGCATCTCGTGCGTCTGAAAAAACATAAGAATAAGTTATTTAGAAGGGTTCTGAAATTACAGAGTGAGAATGATAAAAACGAAGAAAAGCTACTGGAGCTTAATGCTTAGGTTACGCTTATGCAGTTTAAGGGTCAGTCGCCGAGTCAGTCCAGTGGTGTGAACATCAAAATCTTCAATGCGCCTGTAAATTTGTAATGTCTCTGGGTGTGTTTGCTATCAGTTTCATATTTTGAAGTTTTGATGGATTGACGATCAGGGTATCTCTGTACAGGTACTGATTTGTTTTATTTTTGTTTATTATATAGCATTTCTCATTTCGATTTCTATTTGTGTGTTGATTTTATTATTTGTTATCTGATTTATTGCAGGCGATATGGTTGCTGTTCGTGCTCAGATTTTGATGACTGTCTATTTTTGGATGATCCCCCACGTGATCGGAAACAAAACGACTATCAGACCTCCCAGGTGTTGTTTCGTTGTTGAGATTTTCGATTTTTATGGATCGAATCTTACCATTTCTTGGCGTTTTTACGTATGTGGAAAAATGACATGTCTTACTTGTCATTTTTAAGGGAAATTGGTTAGATGGTTCGATCTTGGCTATCTCTAGTTTTTAGGACTGTTTATTTTTGAATATTACATGTATTTAAGGAGAGATAGCAGGTGGGATAAGGTGTCGATAGTTTGGGGGAACAGAGATAACAAGACTGCGGTTTGATCCTTTGTAACTGGAGATAGCTTCCTGTCAGCAGATACAATCTTTAAACTGGTGATAAATTATATATATGTTTACGATTTTAAGCTTAACACATGTGTATGCTATCCTTAGTCTTGTTACTATTTTTCTATATTATGCATGTTTGTCATAATCTCTTTTATGAAATTGTGCAAATGTATTATATTTTGGCTATTGAATTGTGTTGATATCGATCTGTTAATGATGCCATGTTGTAAATTGGTGACTGACATCGTTACGTACATGGTTTACACGTTTATTGCATGATCTTGGTGATTTCTAAATTTTTTTCGAAGATTTTCAAGATTATTTATATTCCTGTTAGCAGATCTGATTTTAGTTTAATTTTCGCATTGCTCCTGATCATGATAGTACGTAGATTAGGATAATTTGTTTTTATTTTCTATTTATTATATTGTTAAAAAAATATATATTGGAAACAGAGGTTTATATTCATGTCATATACTGGTTATTCTTTTCATTATTGATTATGTACAGATTGTATATAATGTATCTTTGTTAATAATCAAGCTTGTTAATAGTTATTTTTCTATATTTATAAAATGATTTAACTTAGTTTATTAACACTGTAATTAATAACATTTATTAATTTGTATAGACATAGATATGTAACTGATAAATAACCAGTAGTGTTAGATCTATTTCTTAGATTTTTATGCAGTTAAAATCTTTAGGCTAACAGAGCCTTTAAACCTGTCCGGAACAACCATCCCAAATAGCTTGGAGCTTGCTTTAAGGATCTCGGTCTGGGTTGTCTCCCCCGTTGCGTGCATAGTCATCTACGCCCGTCAACAATGGCGCTAGAAGGAGGGCCAGCCTAGGCAAATCGCTGATGAAGACAATCCTGTAAACAAAGTTAATCATCCTATCACCCCTCAAATACAGTCAACTGCACAACCACGCTCTCACCGTTCATCACGAGTGAATGAAACCCCAGTGAGCGACTCTGTTCGAAATCTGATATCTTAGTTCAACTCTCCCGGTATTCACCTACCTGAAGAAATCGACCAGTACGAGCAAGCCATAAATGAATCTCGTAGAATTTTAACAAGGGATTATTCGAATCTCACTGGGCGCGAGCCCACTGAATTACCTCTTCCGCAGATTACCCGTCCTCGTACTCGTCATCCTGAGCCTGCTTCGGGAGAACAAGAGCAGTATTTAGGTGCCACAACCGATATTCAAATACAACAATCTCCAACAGGCACCCATCAGCCTTCCTCTTCTTCAGGACCACCTGCTGCAGGAGGGTCTGGTCAACCACCATCACCGCCTCATTCGCCTCCTCGTATTCTTCAAACATCACCTTCACCGCCTCCAACTCCAAGGAACATGGCAGGTGCAAACCCCCCAAACCCCAATGCTAATATGCCATGGATAGCTCAGGATGCAGTGGCTGTCCCAGGTGTTCAACACCCTTTACCTAAACATCCTGAGAAATTACTGCCTAAGTTCAACCCTGAGTTGAAAGAGCCAGCGGAAGATCATGTCAAGAAGTTTATGTTGGCAGTTCGACTCTTGGATGTTGAACATGAAGATGTGGTCTGTCGGCTTTTCCCTTATACATTTGAGGGAAAAGCATCGACGTGGTACTTTTCACTTACAGCTGGTTCCATTACCAGCTGGAACGAATTCGACCTTGCTTTCATGAACAAGTTTGGAGATGACAAGACTCCAGCTGCCTTGGTATTAGAATTGTCTAGAATTCACATGGAAACCAAGGAAAAGGTCAAAGATTTCAACCAGTGATTCCTCACTCTAAGAAATAGGATCCCTGCTGCTTCAAGGCCAGCTGAGGATGTCACCATTGAATTTTACACTTCAGCCTTGCCTGTGTCAATGGCCATGTTTGTCAGACAAAAGGACAAACTTACCCTTGCTGAAAACTTTGAAGAAGCAATTAAGGTTGAGAAGGATATGTCTGCTATAAAAGCAAATCCTGGAGTAGACACAGATGCTGCATCTTCTTCTCGTAAGAAGACTAACAGTCCTACCAAGAACACAAACCCTGAGAAAAAGGGTCAGGATTCATTAGACCTAGATAGCCTACAGAGAGTTATTAAAAAACTGTCTAATGAAATCATTGATTTAAAGAAAGGCACTTCTGAAAACACTCCTCCTAAAGAACCACCTAAACAACCTTTCAGAGGGCCATTCCCGAATACAGCTCCTAGACAAACTCCACCGTCTGAAGCTAATAGTGTTGAAGAAATTAACAGTTTCCTCAAGCTGCTAGTTTCAGGTCTAGAAACATCATCTGAAAATGAAACTCAATCTTTAGGACAGAGTTCTAAAGGCACCCAAGATAAAGATAATGCCACAGAAGATAAACCTCCTCAAGTTATCAGCCATTTCTGGGATACTTCAGAATTGACTGATGATGAAGATGTAGGTTTAGTCAATGTAAATCAGCATCAGTATAACACTAGAATCAAGAAAGATCAACCCTTAGGGGAACCTTCTACAACTGCTACAGATACTAGTTCAGCTGCACAAACAAAAACTCAACCTGCAAATAGTAAATCTGCACCCTCTCTTGATTTAGAATACGATCTGATTGAAGATTTAAATAAAATCAGGGCCAATATCTCCATCTATGAACTACTTAATTTACCAGTGATTAGGGATAAAATGATGCAAGGGGTCTCTCCAACTAAAAGTGGAAAAACTCCTTCAAGTCAAAACAACTCTGCTAACACTAAAGATAACCCAACAAAATCTTCAGTCAATGCATCATCCATAGGCAAGAAATCTGATTCTTCAACTCCACCCTTTTTACTTACGTTTGAAATATGCAATCGTAAGGTACATAACTGCATGATAGACTCAGGGGCCTCCAAGAATGTTATGCCATACTTTGTATGTAAAAAACTTAATGCTGTCCCTGTGCCTTGTGATACAAGTATTGTACAGCTTGATCGTTCAAACGTAAAAGTAATAGGTAAGTTGAAAGAGGTGCTGATAAGGTTAGCTTCGAATCCTCAAGTCCATTTTATTATTGATATAATCGTAGCAGACATCCCGGAAGCATATGGTCTATTTCTCAGTAGAAGATTGGTCTGAGAAACTGAAGGGATATTTTGCTACCGATTGGTCACACTTATGGATATCTCATAATGGTCGCCCGAATAAAATCAGAATTGATCGGGAATGCTACATGAAGCATACCGTCACCGAATTGGATGATTCGAATGAACCGGTATTATTCACCGATACCATAATGGGAAACTATATGGTAGATTATTTCTTTGGGGATTTTGAAGCTGAAACTTCATCAATAACAGGTGCAGAACAGCAGTCTGAAATTTGCCATTTTTCGCAAATTACAGATGAGATTCCAGCCCCAAATGCGGCACACTTAAATTTGAACAATGGTATTTGGTCTTTATATTTCGACGGATATAAGTCAAAAGAAGGGGCTGGTGCAGGTTGCTTGTTGTTAGACCCCTATGGAAAAAGATATTTCATTTCCTGCAGGTTAGAATTCGAATGCACCAACAACGTGGCTGAATACGAAGCTCTGATTCAAGGGCTGAAAAAAGCAATTGACCTGGGAGCCAAAGCTTTGGTTGTGTTAGGGGACTCTGAGATAATTGTTAGACAGGTACGTAACACCATCCATTGCATTACTGGACACCTGAGAAATTATCAGGCAGAGGTATGGAATTTACTACTAGCATTTGAAGCCTTTAACATAAGTTCCATCCCTCGTTATCTAAATCAGGAAGCTGATCTTTTAGCTAATGTTGCTTCAAGGTTAATTCCATCCGAAGAAATGCTTACTGATTCTTTCTCGGTTGAATTGCTTTTCAGACCTTCTATACCTGACAACATACCAAATTGGAGAGTCTTCGACAACGACGAGCAGTTGATCAATTTTCTGACTTTGAAGGATACTTTTAAGGATGCGGTCATTAACGAAATGACTCATGATGAGGATCTATACAATTTTGCGGTAATCCATAAGCCTTGCTCAATTCAGGAATCTCTCAATCAGGTTAGTGCTCTTCCCAGATCAGTAATCAAACTTGAGAAATTCTATGACTTGAAAGATAAATTTAAAGCTGCAAGGAATTGTAAAATTAATAGCTCCATCATGCAATCTAACATTGTAAATCTAGGTACTGAACACAACCCTCAATGTGTAAATCTGGGTAGTCCATGTACTACCCAGGAAAAAACAGCCTTCATTAAACTCTTCAATGAGTTCAAAGACATATTTGCATGGACGTATGACGACCTGAAAACGTTTGACCCTAATATAATGCAACATGTCATTCCTATGAAACCAGAGGCTAAGCCTTTTCAACAAAAATTGAGGAAAATGCATCCCATCCTAGAACCAGCTGTCAAGAAGGAGCTGAATAAACTCCTTGCCGCCAGAATAATTTTCCCGGTTCGGCATGCACAGTGGGTAGCAAATCTTGTACCCGTGAGAAAGAAAAATGGTGACATCAGATTATGTGTCGATTTCCGAAACTTGAATAAGGTTTCAGATAAGGACAATTATCCTGTTCCTCCAATGGAGAAAATCTTGCAACAGGTCTCCGGATCTAAAATGTTTTCGCTTCTAGATGGTTTCTTAGGGTACAACCAAGTGTTAGTATCCAAAGCTGACCAGTTGAAAACAACTTTTAGGACTCCTTGGGGAACCTATGCGTATAGGAAGATGCCATTTGGTCTCATAAATGCCGGAGCAACATTTCAGAGGGCAATGGATATCGCCTTCAGAGGTCTGATCGGTAAGTTTGTTGTTATTTATCTTGATGATATTACCATCTTTTCAAAAAATAGAACTGATCATTTAACTCATCTCAGGAGAGTTTTTGAGCGTTGCAGGAAGTATGGGATTTCTCTAATCCTAAGAAATCTATCTTTTCAGTCAGAGAAGGTAAGTTGCTGGGTTTTGTTGTTTCTAAATAAGGCATCAATATTGACCCAGAACGTACCCGTGCTATATCACAGATTTCGATGCCTCACTCAAAAAAGTCTATGCAGTCGTTTCTTGGGAAGATAAATTTTGTTTCTAGATTTATTCTTGGGTTCACAGAAATGGTTAGGCCGCTTCAGAAAATGATCAAGAAAGATGCTGATTTTAAATGGTCTACTGATGAGAAGCAATCTTTTCATGACATCTTAAAAGCTATTGCTGAAGCTCCTACTCTAACTAGCCCATATTTTTCCAAATCTTTCATTTTGTATACTTTTGTTTCTGATTCTTCATATGATGCTGTTCTGACACAGAAAAACCAGGAAAATAATGAAGCTCCTATCGCTTTTACGAGTTCTGGTTTGAACGGTGCAGAATTAAATTACCCAGAAGTAGACAAGCAAGCTTTCGCTGTTTTCAAATCTGTCAAACATTTCAGGCCTTACTTGCTGAAGTCCCACACCAAAGTCATTGTACCATATTCTGCAGTTAGAAATCTCTTGGTACAAAAGGATCTTGGTGAAAAACGAGCACATTGGGTTATAGCACTTGAGGAATATGACCTGGAAATAAAACCTTTAAAGATTGTCAGGGGACAAGGACTCTGCAAGCTAGAAGCTGGGTCTGCGGACAGTTCTGAACCTGATATGCACTTCTTTAGTGAACCGCCTTTATTTGAAAGGGAACTTTTTCCGATCTCTACTCGTCCTTATTCTTGGTATAATGATATTAAGTTCTTTTTATTGCATGGGAATGCTCCTGAACATTTAGACCCACGTCATAAAAGAGCTTTGAGATTGATATCTGCTCCTTACCAGCTTATTGATAACATTTTGTTTAGAAATAATTTCGAAGGAGTTCACCTTCGTTGTCTAGAAAGAAATGAGGCTGATAATGTGTTATCTCAACTACATGCAGGACCAGCCGAAGGACACTTTAGCGGAGAAACCACTGCCCATAAGATACTTAAAGCTGGTTACTACTGGCCCACATTGTTCAAAGATGCATATGCTTTTGCCAAGAAGTGTCAGGAGTGTCAGAGAGCAGGAGGCAGACTGAAGAAGGCAGCGTTACCCCTCCAGCCGGTTATTATCGAAGTCCCATTTCAGCAATGGGGTCTGGATATTGTTGGCCCAATCACACCAGCTTCTTCACAGCAGCATAAATACATTTTGACAGCCACAGACTACTTCACAAGATGGGTTGAGGCCATCCCTTTGCGAGTAGTTAATTTAGAACAGGTGATATCGTTCCTTGATTCTTTTATTATCACCAGATTCGGTGTTCTTGAATCTCTGATTTTTGACAATGCAACTTATTTTTCTTCTGTTAAATTAACTGAATATGCATTGGAAAAGGGAATAAAATTAAAGTATTCAGCTAATTATTATCCCCAGGGTAATGGGTTAGCTGAATCTTCTAATAAAAATTTAGTCAAGATTCTGAAACGTACGGTGGTAAATCATCACAGGAATTGGCATAATGCCCTATCGAATGCCTTGTGGGCTGACAGAGTGACTTCCAAAGCTGCCATAGGAAACTCTCCCTTTTTCCTGGTATATGGAAAGGAAGCTATTTTGCCTCCTCATTTGTTCTTACCCTCTTTACAGCTTTCCCAGTCAGTGCAGGAGACCCCATGTTCTGCCATGGAGCATTGAATTAACACCTTGCATAAACTGGAGGAAGATAGGGAGTTGGCTAGGAAAAAGTTTGAAAAACACCAGCAGACCGTGAAGCGTTGGTTTGACCTCAGAAAGTCAGTCAGTCGAGATCTGGAAGTAGGTGACTTAGTACTGAAATGGGACAAGGAGCACGAAGATAAAGGAAAACATACGAAGTTCCAATGCCTGTGGCTGGGACCATTTATTATTACAGAAAAACTTGGTCCTAGCACTTTCAGGTTGCAAACATTGGAAGGTGACATTGATAACCTTCCAGTAAATGGTCACCTGATTAAGAGATATTTTTGTTGATCCCCCTCAAGGGATTATCCTGTTTATACCTGTGTGGTGTGCTTGCTTGATGGATTTTATTTCGTTTTCTTTTTGATTTATTTGCTGTTTTATTTGTGTGTTGTGAACCTGATAAATTTATCAAACCTCAAACTGATGACTCATTTCAAGTTCTGTAATTGATCTGTAAATCGTGCACGAAGACATTACTATCCTGTAAACTGTCATTCTGTTTTACTTCTTGAACAGAGAATGGTGTTTTCATCGTTCTGGATTTTACCAGAAACTTTTAAACCATGTTAATATTAATTAATTATATCAGTCTCTGCAAATATTTTCCCAAAGGGCTTAAGGCAGGACTTGGTAAAGTTATCTATTTAAATATTTTACGCCATCCCTTCTCGTAAAGAGGATCAGATTTGCCTCCCTATCTGCTAAGATAATCTCATTTGAGATTAACAATAATTACGTTCTGGACAAGGATGGACTTGAACATTTGCAAAAAACAGTCTGAAGGACAGAAGGTCTCATAACGAGCCGATCTGTTTAGGATCATAGGTTTGCATTCAGTAACATTGTCGTTTCCGGTCACCAAGCCTGGGCAATGACCCTTGGACAGAAAACCCTGAGGGATGAAAGGTCTCATCACGAGCCGGTTCATTTTACTGCAATGTAGACTGGTGACTGATATGGTTACTATCGGGTCACCAAGCCTGAACCATAGCCTTCATGAGTGATAAAATTAAAAGAAAATAATGGTAACAGTTCACCCCGACCAGAATTGTATATTTATAACTAGCAGATGGGATACTGGCATTCTGTGGGTTTTGAAGCAACCCTGTCGAGGCTATGGACGCCTGCTGGCAGCAAGGCCATCCTTGTGGTATTGAGATTTTATTCTTTAAGACTAAGCCATTTCACTGTCTTACTCTTTTAGGACTGATTTTTGTTACAAACCTGATTTTTATCAAATAAATGAATGAAACTGTAATTTTCTGGTAATTTTTGGAACTGTGAAATACTTGAATCTATTTGAGATGTTAAAATAGTGATCTCTGTATAATGGCTCATATTAAGGATTTAATTTCTTTGCTCGCATGATTTCAGGCCAAAGAACAGAGATTCTGGGTTCCGCCCAGCAAGTCGCCATCTGTTGTGGCTCAACAGCCTTTAAAAACATATTTCATTAAACAAAATCCCATTTTGTTTTGATGAAATGTTCAAATTTTAAAGGGACAAATCCAATGAATTTCCAGCTACTGAAAGGGTGGCCTTCATTGAGCTACTGATTCAGTGAAGTTCCATATTTTTAAACAATCTTTGTGAACTATATTAGATTAGCGAAATCACTACTATGAAATTATTATTTTGGGTGGATGAGTATTAATGATTCCTATATCTGTTTTCGTCAGCCTAGTCTTGCATCTTATCCAAAACATTACAAATCTATTTTATTGATTGATTTCGTTACTATAACTATTTACAAGCTCACGATATTGGAATAGTTGATCTTGGTATGGTTTGGCACATTATTATAGATTTCATTTGTGAGTTGATTAATGGTTATCAATGGTCGGTTTGTTACGACTTTGGTAAAATCCTAGAGCACGAAGGCCAAATGTTTTACGTGCCATATCCGCCATATCCTAAGTTTACAAACCATGGTTGATATTACCACAACTGTTTATGCTGATCATTATTATATGGTTTGTATTGCAAAGTCTAGTTTCGACTTGATGGTTTGTAATTATGTTCTATTGTCCGCCACCTTTGAAGGGTAAGTCGAATCTATGGTAGGGGGATGTGTATTATGGTTTATCGTCGGATCAATTTATGTCGTAGCCTCCATCCTGATCCACCTGTTGCGAAGCCGATATGCTATCATGACACTGGTATTGAACCCTATCCATCACGTTTAAGTCTTAGTACTTGTCCTCCATCGTGGCTGCCTGTCAATGGAACACTTGTTCTGTGTACAGCGAAGGGCCTCATATCATTAATGCCAGTTAAATAATGATAACATGAGTTATCTGGAGTCTTCAACCGACATTCCTCATTAATCGATTACCTCTCTGAGCGATAATGCTTTCCTTTATGCCGAACTTGCAGGGGTATAGTCTGCGTTTATGCATGGCTTATTCTGCTTATCACAAGGTGAATTTTCATTACCTGTTCTTGCTTAGTCTTTACCCGGAGTGCTCGTTCTCTAATTTACTGTCTTGTGCCAAGCTGTGGTATTTGTTTTGTGTGCGGTTACTTGCCCTAACGCGGTCAGTAATGGCGCCAATAGTGAGGGTTGAGCCCTGCGAAATGACATTGCTAGATTCGAACCCTGAGCTGTCAGTAAAGGTTGAGGCTATTGGGTGGATGCCGTTCATAAGTAAATTCTCTGATTCGAACCCCGAAATCACAAGGGTTTTCGCTCTCTCTCTGGTTGATTTTAAGGCAGAAGTGGGTGATCTCCGTTTTCGGGTGGATGAGCGATCAGTGGCTGTTGCCACTAGCCTGTCTCTGACCGGTGAGAGATGGTTTAAATACAAAAGGATGGACATTACTGAGTGGTGCCAGCTGCTGAAGAACCCTGGCCAAGAAGTATCATTCCGCAGTGGAGTAGCTCACAAGTACTTCAAAAAGGAGTGGCGTCCTATTCTCGACTTGATCCACAGATACCTGACTTGTGAAGGCCGCTTGTCTTCAGCTTATGTCTATCATCTCAGGCTCATGTCTGCATTTATAGGTTTCCCGCTAAACTTACCCATTTATTTGTTGCAAAGTCTGTTTAAGATGTCTGCTGCCATTAAAAGGGGTCCTAAAAATGTTAGTCATAGTCTCTTTCACCATGGATTAGGCCTCGCGACCATTGATGTTCTATGCAGTGGAGTGCATGAGACCTACAATGTACGACTGGAGCACTGCGCTGTTGAGTAACATGAAGCAGCAACTCAGTGACTGCAAGTTGGGTAGGGTTCGAAACTTCGGTTTCGGTAGTATATTGAGCACATTCTTCTTTGAGCGTGTTCCGGGGCTAAGCCCTAGAGTTGACGTTCCTCCTCACGGGGTTTGAGATATGGCCCAACGACATTGGGAGGATGCTATGCGCAGACTAGGCATAGGTAGGGTGTCTAACCCCTACCCAACTGACTTATTTCCATGGTGGCGGCGGCAGATTGTTGCCATCGATGATTATTCCTATGCGGGATAGATTTTCGGGGAGATCCCGACATGCCCCTACCACCAGGAGCAGCATACAATGATATTGGTAACGAATCCCAAACCCTCTTTTTAAGTTTTTTGATATATTGACTCAAAAGACATTTTTTTGTGTGACGACACATAGTGACAATCTGTCATGTGTGTGCAGATGTTGGACCATGACAGCCTGATGGTTTCCCTCGTCATAGACAGAGGGGAAGAGGAGATGATATCATGGGTGTGGATGCGGAGCGGATGCTCCAAAGCATCCATACAAACTTTGTATGGTTGACACACAGAGTACCCATGGCGCAAGTCGAGGACTTGCCTAAGGCCATGCAGCGCCAGGTGGTTGGTGTACCACGAGCATGGGTTCGGTTATTCCAACGACTAGCTAGAGCCATGGTGTGCTACCACGATCAGAACCCCCCTCCTCCTCCACAGGCTTAGAGACATGAAAGTGATACATTTTTGTACTACCGTGTATTATATTTTGGTGGCTCAGAAGCCCCATTTTTGTATTATGACACTTATGTATTATGATGTCACATTTTGGATATTTAATGGAAAACTTTTATGATGGTCGATTTTATTTATTTACATGTGTGTAAAAATGTTTGTTTATGATGTGCTTATGGTCTATGAAGCAAATGCCAATCTAACACATAGTTAGCATATGAGTAAGCAACTTGATTATAGATTCTTGGAACATGTATGTATGTTATGTCGTCAAATTGCCTTTCTAACAATCTCACACGTAAGAATATTTGTAATAATGTCCGATCCATAATATGATACAAGCCATTAAGCTGTGACACTACTAACTGTGAATCAAGACGTACCTCAAGAGAGAGAACACCATGTGAAATGGCATCCCTTAATAGCTCGATAACTGCACTATACTCAACAACATTGTTTGAAGAAGGCCGTAAACATACGCCTCCTGAAGACAATACCTGACTCGTAGGAATATAAATCACCCAGGTAGCAGAGGTTGAGTGTTGAGTGTGGCAACTAGCACCATCAGCAAATCCTATGTAAGCGGAAGACTCCATTGACATGTGCCATAATAAACGAAAGCTAATCAACAAACCTGATCACCATAAGAAAACCTAACTATGCAAAAAACTGTACAATAATATACAATAATCAGCCTTGGCTGAAGATCATGCATAATATTTTTTAAGATAGAGTCCTGTTGTGCCCCTGCTCAACAGCCTTTAAAAACATATTTCATCAAACAAAATCCCATTTTGTTTTGATGAAATGTTCAAATTCTAAAGGGACAAATCCAATGAATTTCCAGCTACTGAAAGGGTGGCCTTCGTTGAGCTACTGATTCAGTGAAGTTCCATATTTTTAAACAACCTTTGTGAACTATATTAGATTAGCGAAATCACTACTATGAAATTATTATTTTGGGTGGATGAGTATTAATGATTCCTATATCTGTTTTCGTCAGCCTAGTCTTGCATCTTATCCAAAACATTACAAATCTATTTTATTGATTGATTTCGTTACTATAACTATTTACAAGCTCACGATATTGGAATAGTTGATCTTGGTATGGTTTGGCACATTATTATAGATTTCATTTGTGAGTTGATTAATGGTTATCAATGGTCGGTTTGTTACAACTTTGGTAAAAGCCTAGAGCACGAAGGCCAAATGTTTTACGTGCCATATCCGCCATATCCTAAGTTTACAAACCATGGTTGATATTACCACAACTGTTTATGCTGATCATTATTATATGGTCTATATTGCAAAGTCTAGTTTCGACTTGATGGTTTGTAATTATGTTCTATTGTCCGCCACCTTTGAAGGGTAAGTCGAATCTATGGTAGGGGGATGTGTATTATGGTTTATCATCGGATCAATTTATGTCGTAGCCTCCATCCTGATCCACCTGTTGTGAAGCCGATATGCTATCATGACACTGGTACTGAACCCTGTCCATCACGTTTAAGTCTTAGTACTTGTCCTCCATCGTGGCTGCCTGTCAATGGAACACTTGTTCTGTGTACAGCGAAGGGCCTCATATCATTAATGCCAGTTAAATAATGATAACATGAGTTATCTGGAGTCTTCGACCGTCATTCCTCATTAATCGATTACCTCTCTGAGCGATAATGCTTTCCTTTATGCCGAACTTGCAAGGGTATAGTCTGCGTTTATGCATGGCTTATTCTGCTTATCACAAGGTGAAATTTCATTACCTGTTCTTGCTCAGTCTTTACCCGGAGTGCTCGTTTTCTAATTTGCTGTCTTGTGCCAAGCTGTGGTATTTGTTTTGTGTGCGGTTACGTGCCCTAACGCGGTCAGTAATGGCGCTAGTAGTGAGGGTTGAGCCCTGTGAAATGACATTGCTGGATTCGAACCCTGAGCTGTCAGCAAAGGTTGAGGCTATTGGGTGGATGCCATTCGTAAGTAAATTCTTTGATTCGAACCCCGAAATCACAAGGGTTTTCACTCTCTCTCTGGTTGATTTTCAGGCAGAAGTGGGTGATCTCCGTTTTCGGGTGGACGAGAGATCAATGGCAGTTTCCACTGGCCTGTCTCTGACCGGTGAGAGATGGTTTAAATACAAAAGGATGGACATTACTGAGTGGCGCCAGCTGCTAAAGAACCCTGGCCAAGAAGTATCATTCCGCAGTGGAGTAACTCGCAAGTACTTCAAAAAGGAGTGGCATCCTGTTCTCGACTTGATCCACAGATACCTGACTTGTGAAGGCCGCTTGTCTTTAGCGTATGTCTATCATCTCAGGCTCATGTCTGCATTTATAGGTTTCCTGCTAAACTTACCCTATTATTTGTTGCAAAGTCTATTTAAGATGTCTGCTGCCATTAAAAGGGGTCCTAAAAATGTTAGTCATAGTCTCTTTCACCATGGCTTAGTCCGCATGTTGATTGATAAGGAGCTTCAGAAGTCAAATCGGTCCTGGGATGAGTTCCTCGAGTCCAATGGATTTTCCTCTTTTTGCCATTGCCAGTTTGACAACCCTGAGGAATGCAACAAGCATAAAGAGCTGAGTCCAGTCTCAGTCCCTTCTTCACGTAAACCCCTGTCTAATCCTGGCCGTATGAGTCCTGAAACTTGCCATGATCCGGTGTCTACTCCAGTGAGAAGCGTTGATACTCCCCTGGGTTCTAAACACGTGAGGGGATTTTCATCTCTCTCACCGATTACGCCACAAAACAATACAGATAAAATTTGCAATCGTGGACGAGACAGACCGAAATCCAAGTTGGTAGGTAGATTCACCAGGAGCATGGCAAAAGGTAATTCTGTTAAAACCCCCGTGACTGATAATGTTCGGGTTGAGACTGTGGTCTTAGATGATGAAGAAACAGATCTTCCACTTCCTGTTAATGATAACAATGTTCATCCTGAGTTCGTTTCGAACCTTGTTGATGAGAGTCCTCCCGTGATTGGTAGAGACACTCCTGTGTGTGAAAAAGACGCTCGAGAGGATCATGTTATTAATCATCCATTTAAAGCGCAGTCTATAGAGACAAGCTCGCCTGTTCTTCGTGAAGTCGGGGATATGATGCATCCTCTGTTCATTAACTGTCTTTTAGACAAGATACGCACGATGGAGGAAAGGGTGAATGAAGTAGTAGCCAATCGCGATTTGATGGAGGCCGATAATCTGAAGTTAAAGGAGAAAGTGGACTTGAGTGACAAGCATCTCGTGCGTCTGGAAAACCATAAGAATAAGTTAATTAGAAGGGTTCTGAAATTACAGAGTGAGAATGATAAAAACGAAGAAAAGCTACGGGAGCTTAATGCTCAGGTTGCGCTTATGCAGTTTAAGGGTCAGTCGCTGAGTCAGTCGAGTGGTGTGAACATCCAAGTCTTCAATGCGCCTGTAAATTTGTAATGTCTCTGGGTGTGTTTGCTATTAGTTTCATATTTTGAAGTTTTGATGGATTGACGATCAGGGTATCTCTGTACAGGTACTGATTTGTTTTATTTCTGTTTATTATATAGCATTTGTCATTTCGATTTCTATTTGTGTGTTGATTTTATTATTTGTTATCTGGTTTATTGCAGGCGATATGGTTGCTGCTCGTGCTCAGATTTTGATGACTGTCTATTTTTTGATGATCCCCCATGTGATCGGAAACAAAATGACTATCAGACCTCCCAGGTGTTGTTTCGTTGTTGAGATTTTCGATTTTTATGGATCGAATCTTACCATTTCTTGGTGTTTTTACGTATGTGGAAAAATGACATGTCTTACTTGTCATTTTTAAGGGAAATTGGTTAGATGGTTCGATCTTGGCTATCTCTAGTTTTTAGGACTGTTTATTTTTGAATATTACATGTATTTAAGGAGAGATAGCAGGTGGGATAAGGGGTCGATAGTTTGGGGGAACAGAGATAACAAGACTGCGCTTTGATCCTTTGTAACTGGAGACAGTTTCCTGTCAGCAGATACAATCTTTAAACTGGTGATAAATTATATATATGTTTACGGTTTTAAGCTTAACACATGTGTATGCTATCCTTAGTCTTGTTACTGTTTTTCTATATTATGCATGTTTGTCATAATCTCTTTTATGAAATTGTGCAAATGTATTATGTTTTGGCTATTGACTTGTGCTGATATCGATCTGTTAATGATGCCATGTTGTAAATTGGTGACTGACATCGTTACGTACATGGTTTACACGTTTATTGCATGATCTTGGTGATTTCTAAATTTTTTTCGAAGATTTTCAAGATCATTGATATTCCTGTTAGCAGATCTGATTTCAGTTTAATTTTCGCATTGATCTTGATCAGGATAGTACGTAGATTAGGATAATTTGTTTTTATTTTCTGTTTTTTATATTGTTAAAAAAAAATATTGGAAACAGATGTTTATATTCATGTCATATATTAGTTATTCTTTTCATTATTGATTATGTACATATTGTATATAATGTATCTTTATTAATAATCAAGCTTGTTAATAGTTATTTTTCTATATTTATAAACTGATTTAACTTAGTTTATTAACACTGTAATTAATAACATTTATTAATTTGTATAGACATAGATACGTAACTAATAAATAACCAGTAGTGTTAGATCTATTTCTTAGATTTTTATGCAGTTAAAATCTTTAGGCTAACAGAGCATTTAAACCTGTCGGGAACAACCATCCCAAACAGCTTGGAGCTTGCTTTAAGGATCCCGGTCTGGGTTGTCTCCCCCGTTGTGTGCATTGTCATCTACGCTCGTCAACAAGCCCATTTCTAGGCTCCGCCAAGGCTGTCCCTTCATAACCTACCAGCTCATAGGCGCCCTTCTCTAACACACGTTTGACCACATAAGGACCATGCCACATGGGATTAAACTTCCCTGCCCCCAAGATTTCTTTAGCTTGATCCCACAAAAGGACCAAATCTCCTTCACTAAACCTCCTCGGACGGACAAACTTATCATACTGGACCTTAAGAGCGACTAAGGCATCTCGGCACTGCTCATCAAGTGCTTTAAGTGGACCAACCATTCCTCCAATGCGGAAGTGTCTGGTAAAAGCTTTATAGCTAGCTTCACCGAAGGGAGTTCGCATTCAACCGACAAGACAGATTCCACCCCATGTACGAGCTGATATGGAGAGAAACTGGTGGCAGTCTTAACTGTGGTCCTATAGGCCCACAAAGCAGGATATAACATGATATGCCAATTCATCTTGCTTTGGGTGATGGCTCGTTGGAGAATGGACTTAAGTGATTTGTTCACTGCTTCAACCTGTCCATTCGCTTGAGGGTAATAAGAAGAGGAGTGCTCCTACTTATACCCTAGCTTCGAGGCCAACTCTTCCATCATTCGATTCTGAAAGTTCCTACCATGGTCAGTGACAAGCTCTTTCGAAATACCGAACCGAGTAATAATTTGTTTGAATACGAAATGTGCGGCTGTCTCACCGTCGAATTTTATCGTGGGCATAGCCTCAGCCCATTTCGTGAAATAATCAACAGCCACTATAATATGATGATGCCCCCCAGCCGAAGCTGGGTTGCAATCCATGAAGTCAAGCCCCCAATTGGTGAAGGGACCGGTGGTGATAATCGAATGTAACGGGGCAGGATGTGAGCGCATATTGCGTGCAAACACCTGGCAAGGGTGACACTTCTTGACCTCATTAACACAATCTTTAAAGATCGACAACCAAAAATATCTTGCTCTCGATATTTTTTAGGTTGTAGAAAGCCCAGATAAATGACCACCACACGCCCCTCCGTGGCAATAATTCAACACAACCTCAACCTCTTCATGGGTTAAACAACGACATAAAATAGAATCTACCCCACAACGGTACAAAGTGTTATCCACTATAAGGTAGTTCTTAGATACGTGACGTAATCGTCGTCGCTCATCTCGTGACAAGTGAGTAGGGACCTTCAACGTTTGTAAATATATGATGATATCCCCATACCATGGATCCAAAGTTGAGATAAGGAAAATATGCTCATCGACAAACGTATCCTCATAAATTTCCTCTTCCTCCTCCCTTGGGAAATCAGAAATGAGCTCCACAAAAATTAACGATTTCTTCGATTTCGCCGAAACAAACTCGAGATTGAATTCTTGCAAAATAACAATCTATTTATTATACTTTCCCCCGATCATCCTTCTAGTGAGGATGAACTGAAAAGGATTGAGATGAGCTACCACGAAGGTCTTGCGAAGGAGAATGTAGTGTCTCAATCTCTGAACCGCATGAACGGTAGCTAAGGTAGGTTTCTCCACATGGAAATAACGGATTTTCGCATCTATAAGGTTTCGAGTCAAATAATATATGACATGCTCATGGAGCTCCTCATCTTCCTGAACTAAAACCATACCAAACGTCTCCATGGACGCAACCACATAAATAAAAAAGTCACGGCTATAGTCAGGTGGACTAAGCACAGGGGCCGATGCTAAGGCTTGCTTAAGAGCATCAAAGGACTCCCGGGCTCGCTCATCCCAACAAAAGGTAGTGTCCTTCTTTAAAAGACGCTGAAAGCCTTTAGTAAATTTGGCAAAGTTAACCACGAATATCCGTAAGAAATTTGCCATGCCTTACAAACATTGAATATGTCTAATATTTCTCGGGGGAGACAATTGAAGTATTGCCTCAACCTTTAAGGGATCGACTCTTATACCCTCCTTAGAAACAATGAACCCTGGCAAGTGACCAAACCTCACACAAAAGATGTACTTATGAGGATTTAACCTAACCTGGTAATGGCGACATCTTCCGAATACTAATCTCAAATGGTAGGAATGACGCACTCTCAGCCGAGAATGAGCAGCAAGGTCATCCAGAAAGACTTCAATAATCGATTTGAGATTGTAAAAAATCAAGGTCATAGCCCGCTGAAATGTGGCTCTGGCGTTTTTAAGGCCGAAAGGCATCTTTCGATATGCAAACGTACCCCAAGGACAAATAAATGAAGTTTTGTGTTGATCCTCGGGTTTGATTTGAATCTGATTATATATGGAAAAGTCGTCCATGAAGGAAAATACCTCGCTTCCGGCACACTCATCCAAAATTTGATCAATAAATGGTGTGGGAAAATTATCGTTAGGACAAGCACGATTTAAATCGTGGAAATCAGTGCATATAAAGATTGCTCTTTGTTTCTCATCAACCGGAACAAGGTTTGAAACCCACTCGGTCAAGGGAACGAGATAGATAAAACCGGATTTTAACAACTTTTCTATCTCAGCCTTAATCGTGGGTGCTTTTCTAGAATTCACTGCACGCAAACGTTGTCGAACAGCCTTTGCATTCAGATAGGTGTTAATTTCATGTTCGACAATACGAGGGTCGATGCCTGGCATTTCCTCGTATGACCAAGCAAAGATGTCACAAAAATCTTTAAACAACTCGATATACTCCTGAATCTCAGCATGGGAACATTCTGCCCCAATATAGACATTCTCAATCTTGCCAGGATTGTGAGAGATATTGATAGGAATAGTAGGTAATATATTCGCCATGTTCCCATCAGCCCTCTAACCAGGAGAGATTAATGGAACCGCGGGGCTACCGATCTTCTCGCTAAGAATATCCCTAAAGTCCTCACGCTCCAAATGGTTAAGCTCGGGAAGAAAATAAGATCTATTATGTAACGCTTCCCAAGGTGGCTCAACCCTAGGCATGGCCTCAATAATAGATTCATCTGACGGAAAAACATTATCAAGGCAATCATGTGCATGAGATGACTCAACTGCCCATGCAGGCAGCACATACAGGTCCTCCTCCTCCATCCACGAAGAGGAAGGACTAGGCTCTGCAACACAATCAAGATTCTCTTGATATGCTATCATTGCTACAGGCAACGACACGTCCGTTCGAAGGACTCGGTGTAGGAAGAATCCAAGGATCTTCCATATGGGTAGTGCGAAAAGACACCGAATTCAATGAAGAGGAATCCCCATCGAAACTAGATCCAATCATAAGGATGGGTGCAGGACAACTAAATGTCCCCATAAGGGATGGATACATAGCTACACCCACACTCCCAGTTGCCGGCTGAGAATGGTCGATAATCGGGATAGAAGCTCCCAACGACGCATTAACACTCAGATTTTTGAATGATGTCTGATCAATCGTAACAATATTTCCATTAAATGGAAAGCATACAACTTGAAATAGAGAAGAGGCTACTGTTTGCATACTATACATCCAATTCCGACCGAGTAAAATATTGTAATCAAGGGGTGCATCAACCACCTCGACCTTGATTGCGACGATCTTCCCTTCCAAACGGACCTTAAGAGAAGGAAGAATTTCGTGCGGCTGAAACGATCTACCATCAAATGAAGTCAACATGGTAGCGGATTTAGACAACTTGGGAGAACCCAAACCCTTCCAACACGACAAATACATCACGGAAGCAGCAACACCTTCATCAATCAGAGTGCGTTTGATGGTCATGTTAAGACATTCTACATGAATCAAGAGAGACACATAGTAAGGCAAGCGAGGTTGGAGTCCCATGGTTTCAAATTTGATGAAGAAAGAAGAGTTATCATCATTCACCCCAAGAGTAGAAAGCAAAGCTTTCCTTTGCGACAGAGAACTCTGAAGTACTTCAAGCGCAGACATTGCACAAGGAGTTTGGCCCAAATCCTCGAGAACAAAATAGTTTTGGGCGACTCGGGCATTAGGATTGTGGCCCGAATGCTTTAGGACTCCCTTAGGAATGTGAGGTGCAATATCAGGTTTATCCGTAGGATTTTCAATATGAAAAGGACTCTCGGTTGGAGGAGGTTCCTTCCCAAGGTCTGGTTGTGACGAACCATAGTCTTTCGCATGACTCACAACCTTAGTAGCATGCACCATGTTGATGCACCCATGACTAGTACTGGTTTCAGATGGATTTTGATCTCCACTTGACGCAGAATGAGGATTATGGGTCCTCAAGTTCATATTTTGATTATGGGGTAAAGGATTGGTCAGCACAGCTGGGCCCTGTGCTATGAACCTCGAGGCGTCTTCCATACGAGGGCACAAGTGAGTGAGGTGGTCATCCTTACACAATTTGCAAGGAAACTTAACCTTACGTTTAGACTGCTTGTCCCCCCCTAGCATTACGGTCGTTCTTGTCATTAAAATTGGCATTTTCATTCTTGTTCCCACCCTTACGATTGTTTTTAACCTTTTTCTTATTCCTTCCGGGCTGCTGGTTGCCCTTCTGGTCCGACGATTGCATGGAAAGTACACTCGCTGTTTGGGTGGGTTGAGACGAAACCGTAGCTTTTCCCGACGCAGATTGATTAATAGATAATTGACTCACTTGTTTCACAACTGAATCTGTAGGTTTGGCACTTATACAACCCACAATTCCATCGGCATGTGGTCCAGGATTGATCTTGGGATCGAAACTAAAATCCGAAGCATTAGGTATGATCTCATATAATAGTCTAGATTGAGCATAAATCAAATCCAATTCCTGTGCCCTAAAAATCGTTTGTTCCTCGTTTTGGACTTCAGATGTAGAAACATCCTTCCCGATGTAAGGAAGTAACAATTTAAGGAACCACTCAAGGAGAAACTCCAGCGGTATGAAAGCTTTAATCAACCTCTTCCGTCTACACCACTCTTGGATATGGTCCAAGCTATGTGTGGCTTTGTCCTGCCGAAATGTCGACAAGAGTTCTGTACTACCATTGTAACGCACTGGTAGCCAGAAGTGATTGAGGAAAGTCATAGCAAGGTCATCGAACAAATTGAATGCCCCCTTCGGTAACTCTATATACCATTTCGCTGCAGGCTCAGTGAGGGTGCGCTGAAATAGCCTTAAGAGGATTGAGTCATCATGTAACGAGTTGGAAGAGCACCAAAGGTGAAATGTAGTGACATGTTCACTAGGATCTTCTCCTAGTTTTCCCTCAAATTTGGGAATGTCTAAGGGAAGCTTGCTAGGGACAGCCGACCAAGCTGGGTCATGAGATACCAGATGATTCATTAGTCTCGATAAGTCACGTAAATTTAATGTTGCGAGGAAAGGGAGCCTAGGTTGAGCTGCTCTATGCCATGCTCCCTGATAGTTTTGGTTCATTTAAGGCCGACTACTGTAAATACCATGGCCTTGGCCATAATACCCTCCTCCCGTTTGACCCGTGTAGGGCTGCATGGAAGCATTATGATGTGGTGTACCTTGAATATGCGGTGCTACAAAGCCATAATTAGAGGAGTAAGCGGGTTGTTGATACTCGTACCCATAAGGTTGATAGCTCTGTCCATACTGCGGTCCATAAGATTGTCCATGAGAAGCTCCATAAGATGTCCCATGGGATATCCCATGAGAAGCTCCATAATTAGGGATATGGGGAACTCCATGTGATGGACCGTAAGATGATCCAGAAACAGGAATATGACCTCCCGAGACAACAGGAGATACTTGACTCTGAGATACTACCATATGAGTAGTTGCAGTACGAACATGACTAGTAGCAACATTTCGACCCGAAGGACCACGTAAATGAGGGGTAGGAAGGGTTGTCAAAAATGCATTCGAAGGAGTAGGAATAGAGGATGAAGGGACATGTGAAGGGATATAAGTGGTATTCCCTATGGTCACTCATCTCGATTCTGGTATCCACATATGGTTACTAACACTAGGTCTAGGATGAACATGTGAGGTGGCTTCCACCGCCGAGATGGAAGGTGCAATGTGACTAGTGCTCCCAAATCTCTCTGCATGGAAAGGAATAGGAGTGCCCCCAGGCGTAGTGCTAGGTTCAAATTCTGATTCAGCATGATGTGCCGAATCATGTGCAAGGATATCAAGCATGCCATAACTAACATGACTAGTGCTTGTGGGTTCATGATGAGTCTCGTCACCTGGAAACCAATACCGACGACCTGTGAATGAAGGATCATAACTGGAATGTGAAGGATCATATACAGGAGTATGATCTTCCTCCCCAACCTCTTGAGGTGGAGAAGACATCTCAGGAATCTCGTCCTCGTGATCTCCCATCATGTGTGAATAAATGTGAGAAGTAGTCTGCCTGGACTGTCTGTTTCTATCTCCCAAAGGAGGAGGAGACATGGAAGGCGGAAGCCCTGCCAAACGACGAGAATGACGAAGTGCCGCACCCGAATCCACAATGACTCAAAAAATGAAAAATACTCTTTCTAACTACGGAAACCCTAGGCAAACTAGCGTGCACAAAGCATACACCTATACAATGTAATGCCAAATCACAAGCAAGCAAGGGTAGGATATGTGAGCTCCTAAATGAAGCAAGTATGTCTCTCCTAGGAGAGGCTTGAGGCTCCCATACACAACAAGCGGAGGTTCATAACCAATTATTGTGGCCCTCAGCTTCAACGCATATAGCGACTGTGCTGTTCGACCCCAACCTGGCCGGGACACCTGCAGAATAACCTCTGCGAAGTACCCCCTCGATAACTTAGGTAGGGAAACTAAGGTCACCTCAATATAATCAATGCTCAAGCGGACAGTCGCAGGAGGGATTGACCGTATGGGCAGGGTAGCAAAGCCCGAAACTTTCGAAAGAGCCCTCAGATACGAATACAGTCCTGGAAATATCTCCGGTGCCACTTAGTTATGTCTAGGGTTCATCCCAATCAATAACCGCTCACACTGCCTCATGTTTAACTCCCTTGTAAGAGGAGGATCTTGAGAAACATTAATTATAGCAAGGAATTTCACACTCTCACCTGGACAGACACATACATGTTTTGTTTAGTGGTCTTGGAGAATTTAATCACAATGAACTATTCCAAGACCCTAAAACCTAATCCATTTGATGCACCCTATAAAAGAAAAAAGTGTAATTCATTTTATTATGCGTTGATTTTAAATGGTTTATTACTCAAAAGGGTAAATGATCGTGCAACTAATGGTGTTATGACGCAATAAGAAGTAAAGTGCACACCTAACAATCAATGAAAATGCACTGTGTCAAATGAAAAACGGGTTATGCTACTACGTGAAGTGCACAATTTTTCTTCAAATGAAAATGCGATCATTCCTATATGAAAGCATGACTAGTACTTCTCCAAGCAAACCTAATGCAAGTACCATGTAAAATGCAAAAATGCATAATGATGCAAAAAGCAAATATTTTTGTATTTTTTGAATTAAAATGAGATAATGAACAAAAAGAATGACTCTACCACCCCTAGACTCTGCAAGCATTATCAAACAACACCCAAACAAAGCACCAAGGTAAAAGAGACCTAATGCACTAATCTCAAAACAAAAAATAGAAAATGCAATGACAAGAACATTTTAAAAAATTCTAGCAAAAAGACGTCTCTGGTTAGAAACAGAGGTGTATATAGACTCTAGTAGCATCCAAGAAGACTCAACAATCATCCACAATCACCCAACAACACTTAATCTTCCTCAAAAAGGAAAAACTCAGGGCATACACGACTATGTGCAGAAAACCCGCGTATATATGCAGAAATCCCAGTAAAACCTGCGTGTACACGCGGCTGTGAAGCAAAAAATCACGTATAGGAAGAAAAAGAGATAAAAAAGAAGGTAAACAGACAAGCTGAGACAAAATTTACTCCTATCAAACACTACCAGGAAAAGTGCCCCCAAACCCAACTTAGAAACAGAGAAATCAGAGCAATTCAAGAACATTGAATGCCGATAAAAACCCCCAAAGGAAATGACTAGGAACTCCTCAGTATGGTCGCCAATTCTGTTATGGAGAAAACTTCCTATGGCTTGGGGTACCACAATAGACAAAGCAACCGCATAAATCAATCCTTTCCCATATGTAAGAGAAACCAAACATCTAACACTAAAGGATCTCGACACATACCTTATTCTGGACGGTTGATGTAGATCCCTGTTGAGCTTTTCCACTCTCGCTGGTATTGATAATTTGCTCTCTCAACATTCAACAAACAAGACAAGAATGCTATATATAATTGTGTTAGACCTACTCTAGCATATATAATCAATAACATATAAGCATTTAAAAACATCCATGGATTCCATACTCATTTAAATACACATTATTGGATAGGAAAGATATTTCTATTATTATAAATCAGAGATTACAATAGTGACAACCTCTGTCGGCACGTCTGCGAATCAGAGAAACTGAGTCCTCCACCTAGGCCTCCACCACTTCAATCCTCCATCTCTCGATAGCAAGCTCACAAGCAAAGGCAAGTTTGGGAAGAACACAAAGTGCTCCAAGGGACAAAGGGACGCAGACTCAAGTATAAGCTTCGACAACAATGGACTATAGTTTTCTTGCTCTTCAATTCCTCCTCTTCAATGTATCTAAAGGGTTTCGTATATAGTGCTTCAATGGGGTAATGGAAGGTCAAATCTGAGCGATCTCAAGGCATATGGAAGGCCAAGAGACAAGTGACTCGGATCCACATCAAGGAAAACTCCAAAACTATTTGGCCTTTTGCACACGTCCCGATGTACACGGGTTTAAGGGTCAAATCCGCGTATAATCGTGAGAACAAGTTTAAAAGTTCCGTATAGCAAATAATGCATGTTTTTAGGGATGATCTTGGAAACATCAAATGTACAAAAATGGTCCATGGGGTCTAAAGAGTCTGCAGAGGGATAGGGAAGGCGATAAAGGTGTGATCCATGTGTGGTAAAATCAGCTGTAACAACTATGCATATATACATAGCCCAAAACTTGTTTGTATTGCTTTAAAGAGGTGCATTTTACAGCTCAATAAGAGAGAGATGTGCAATTCTTTCCGTGCTCATCTTAGAGATGACACTTGTCCTTTATAAAAAATAACATGTCGACTTAACGATTAATAGATCCCCTTTTAAATGGATCTATGCTAGTATTGTAAGCAATGGGTGAAAATTCAATATTATTGGTCAATTTATTCCACCCCATAAGAAAAAAAGGTGAAATGCAAGTCCATATAGATGATAATAGAAAATGGATAATCATAAAAAAATATATTGTTTATGTAAACAAGGTTGGAGATGGAAACCTATGCAACTCATCAAATACTTTGAAGTGGTTGCCATTTTCTTCTTTTAGAATGATATATGCTTTTACATTGACAAAAAAAAGTTTTGCTTTTAACATTTTTTTATTTTTATTTTGGATAGATTTAAATTTATCTGAATTTTAAAGATTTATAATAATTTAATAAATTCATAATAATTCAATGATTAGATGACAAAATCTATTGTTGATAATAATATAATTGTTGACCATGGATTAGATAATAATATAATGGTTGACCATGGATTGAATGCACATATGTGAGACATGTAATCTATGCATATTAGAGACGTGATCATATACATATAACTTTTGCACAACTAACAACCATGCAAGTCTTTGTTGTAGTTAGATTGATAACATTTAACATTTATCACTTGTTGTCAAGTCTTTAAACTTAGAGATTACATGGAATTTAAAATCCTTTCCTTTGGCTTAAGGATTTAGGTGAAATTGAAGTTTTTAAATAGCTATTATTGTGTTACATTTGGCAATCTCGTCGATTTTCCTAACATATATTTCTCAAACACAAAAGCTATAGAAAGAAAAACTTAAAAGAAAAACATCCATGCAAAAGAATAAGTATTGTCATCTGAAAGGTGATGCATCAATGATGTTGTGAGACAAGTGCTAGTGACCTTACACAAAAGGCAATTTTCTTTACTAATAGCTTTTTGCCATTCATTTTATAACAACACCTATTAACAACATCAAAAACATTACCACCTAGTGACTCTTGTTTAATATTAAAAAAAACATATATTTTATTACCTTTAATTTCTTTACAAATAATAAACTCTCTACATATATCCTTTTAAACTTGAATTTAATAAGTATCCATAACCATAAATAAATAAGTAAATTTCAATGTTTTTCATTCTAGAGAATAATTTAATTAACATTAAATAAATAAGTAAATTTCAATGTTTTTCATTCTAGAGAATAATTTAATTAACATTAAAATTTACATTCTATTTTAATTCCTTTTAACATATAATGCAATCTATTTGTTTAAAGAATGCGGTGAGTACTTTTCTCATCTTTTTATTCTATGTAGATATTCCATAGCGATGTGGTATCCCTCATGTACACATGTATATGAAAGCTTTTACACCAGGTTTGATGATCAAAATGAAAACGGGCATCCCCTTATGTTCATAGATTTACAAATGTTTATATGTTTATATATATATAATATATATGATAAATAATTGAAAGTTTGTTGATTATTTGAGATGTTTTTCTATATAGTGAAAATTTGTTTTTTTAAGACTACGGGAATAACAATTTCTCAAGAGTATCTTTAATAGCTTGCAAGGCATATATACTAATAACTTGTGACTTAGCAAGGGTCGAGATGTCTCGAAGCCCATCGTGGTGAGCCTCTATTCTAGGGGTCGCCTACCCTTCGAGCCTTGTCACAACGAGCCAATGAGCAATCCTACCCCTCGCCGGTTTTGAACCTGTGAACTCTAGGGAGATAACACATGTTTTTAACCATTAGGCCTACTCGGGTTAAAGGCATTTTACACGCTTATTCTAAAATCTCTTTGGCATTCCCATCTTATTGACACTATGCAGTTGCATGGACATAGAAAAAGCAAAGATGATGCTATGTAGTTGCATGGATATGGAGAAAAGCAAGGCACTTTTTACAATCTAGTATTTTTTTACAATCTAGTATGAAGGATATGTATAACATAATATAACAATTTTGTGGCATAAATAATAATAATAATAATAATAATAATAATAATAATAATAATAAAGTGGTAAAAATAAACATTTATATTGACTTAATATCTTAATTGCAAAGTAAAGAGCACTTTATAACTTAAAATGGGCACGTTATACAATCTAATATGGATGAGATGAGATCTATAATACCAACATAGATCTATCTTAATTATGGATCTACCATGCACCAAGAGGATCAAATCCCTCAAGGTGCAAACCTAATTTTAGTGTGTAAACGTGGAATAAGGGTTTGCACCTCGAGAGATTTGATCCTTCTCGGTGCATGGTAGATCCAGAGTTAAGATGGATCTAGGCTAGTTCCAAACATGGGCAGTGACATCAAATTTGTAGATCATCAAGATGTATATGTATGTGTTTGAAATGAATTTGATCATTTGAAATCTAGAGTACTATGAAGAAAGTTACATCAAATGTTACATGAGAAATAAACTGAATAGTAATGAAGTAACAATGTTGAATGATAAAAAATGTGAATAGTATGAACGTTAGAGGATGATCATAATCAATAACAAATACAAAACATAGTGATCAAACTCAATCTATCTTTTTTGACTTTTCAGAAAGTCATACTTGGTGCGTTTTCTAACTTTTCATATCAAAGAAAAGAAGATCAAAATCTAGACATCATACTATCATAATACATAGTGATCGATTTCAATCTATCTTCTTCGACTTTCCACAAAGTTACGTTTTGTACTTTTTCTATCTTTTCATATCAAACAAATGAAGATCAAAATCTAGACATCATACTATCATAAATGTTATGGACACTGAAATCTATGCACGTACATCAAAATATAGACAACAAAATATCATAAATGTTATGGACACTAAAATCTATGCATAAAATCAAAATCTAAACAATATACTATCATAAATATTATGGACCTTGAAATCTAACCACAAAGATCAAAATCTAAAATTCAATTCTAAACAATTGACCATGAAAACATGGATGTTGTTTTACATTTGTACAATTTGAGTTAGTGAGCACACTAAATTATTAAGGATGAGCTCAATGGTTTGTTGATAAATTCTTACCTAAATTATGACCCTATGGTCCTCTTTCTTAAAGAACCATAAAGACAAGCTACTTACCTGATTTTACATGCCTATTTAGAACTTCCTTTGACATTCCGATCTTGTTGACACTATGTAGTTGCATCGACACAAAGAAAAACAAGGCACTTTTACAATGTAATACGAAAGATATGTTTAACCTAACAATTATGTGAAGGGGTGGCAGGAGCGGGGGGGATCCTTCTGGATCCCGGAGGACATATAGAACAAACCTTTGCATGGGGTCTAGGGAATAGAACCAACAATGAAGCTGAGTGACTGGCACTTCTTCAGGGCCTACAGCTTCTTCATGCTAAAAAAGTCCGAAAGGTTCTGATATTCGGAGACTCAAAACATGTCATCTCCAAACTGATCAACGGATACCCCTCTGGAGCAGTCAATTGTCGCCACCTGTTTGACAAAGCCAAGCTTCTTATGTCTAAAACGAGCATCCTTAAATAACAATATGCGAGAAAATAAACATTGCAAGCAACATTCAAGATAGACACACAATATACCCTCGAAACCCCATGCAGGGAAAACCAGCACCAATGAAGATCTTCATTACATGGCCAAAACCGGCCATCCAGGCCAAATGAGCTAGCCACCGCTCACCTCCAGGCCTCTGTACAATGGAGCCTCCTCAAGCCTTATACAGGCTTAATCACATGCAATACCATGGGACAATACCATGGGCTACAACAAACCATATGCCCAAACCATGTGAAATACCTAAACCACCTTTGACTTAATCCCGAGTCAAGGTTAACCCTAACAATCCCCCCTTTAAACTTGACTTGGAGTAATCACCAACTCCCCTCAAATATTTACCGAGGAATCTTACATACACCCCCCTATCACCTAGGTCTATCTCCCGACTTTACCGGTGAGTTACCAGGGGTATGCATGCCTTACCAGGTCTTACAGCCATATGCCCATTTACATGCAAACCGCTCCATTACATTTTTTTTTTCATGTGCCTTCATGGTGACTACACCATCACCATCCGTTGCTTCATCCTCTCGCTTTCCATGCTCACTTCCTTTCTCATCTTTTTCCATGCTCCCTTTGTACCTACATCCAAACTTTGTCATTGATGTCCATATAAAGAAAAATCCATCTACCGGATTACATGGGTCATCGGCCGCTGTAACCGCCAGTTCTCTAGGAATTCTCTTCACATACATGGCTCATCAATCTTGGTCCCAAAACCAAGATTAAACCATCTCACATTTCTCCCGCAATCGAAGACTCAACCTCTCCGATCCACATCAAGCTTGGCTACGAGTACACCTGCCACCCTCATACCTACCTAGTGGTTCATTCCACACTTGATGCAACATCCCTTCTTTGCACATAAGAGGGATACCTTGTGCTTTTAGCATCCAGAGAAATCCAAACTTGCCTACGGCTAAGTTTCACATGGACCAAAAAATTACTACTAGGGTGTCGGGTACCACCGAACATGCACCCCACAATTTGATTCAACATAGAAACACCAACGAGCATAACCAAGCCAAACCATGGCTCTGATACCAATTGTTAGGTTAAAACAAGCATCATTAAATAACAATATGAGCGAGAAATAAACATTAGTACAAGCAACCACATATAGACGCACAATATGCCCTGGAAACCCCATGCGGGGAAAACCAGCACCAATGAAGATCTTCATTACATGGCCAAAACCGGCCATCCGGGCCAAGCGAGCTAGTCACTGCTCACCTCCAGGCCTCTATACAATGGAGACTCCTCAAGCCTTATAAAGGCTTAATCACATGCAATACCATGGGACAATACCATGGGCTACAACAAACCATGTGCCCAAACCATGTGCTAGACCTAACCACCTTTGACTTGATCTCAAGTCAAGGTTAACCCTAACAGGAGTAGCACACTTTGTCTAACACAACCAACTGGACTGGAAATTGAGAAATTGAGAATAGAGTTCATGAAACTTGAGAAGCTTTGACAAAGCATAGTTGAGTAGCTGGAAAACGTTTCTACATGAAAGATCAGAATTTTGCCTACATTTCCATGGAAGTACTTCATGTTGAAATCAAGGAACAACAAACAAAAAGTTGGCCCATTTTCGTTTCCCATCTTGAATGAGCTTCGAGTAAAAACTGATGAGAATCATACGATGCCTTTCCAAGTCCAATAATAGTATCAAATCATGAAGAAACTCTATATGTTTTATTAATTATTCTTATATGCAATATTAATGCCAGTTATGTGAGACGAGAAATTCTAGGAATGAAATGTAACAAGAAAATGTCGCAGAGATAATATGGATTCCTTTAGTGATCTTATAGTCTTGAGATTGCAGTTACTGTAGATTGGTGGATTCAAATCAGTTACTTAAACTTAGATTTCAGAATATTGAAGTCTTTTTGAAAAGAGGTAATTAAAATGTATATAGATTGAAAAGAGGTAATTGACTTCCAAACTCTCTGCAATATCCTAGGTCAATATACTTAATTCAGTGAAGAGACACATTTCTTTGGCATATGGACAAAATCATCTCATCTCTGATTCATATCATTTAGATGAGCTTTATAGGAGAAATTAAACTGCTCATGGATGAAAGAATCAATTAACCTATAAGGATTTTGATTGGAAAAAGGGTCAAGGAGCTGGGGAATCATTGTTGAGATGAAAACTTATTTAATGCACTAATTGTGCTCTTTGAAGTCTATTGGTACTCTATGCGTTATGGACATACTCGACAAGTTGCATATTTAAGAAATGTCTTAAGCAACACATATTGAAGATTCTCAACAAAAAGAATAATGTTATCCTTATTGGTCACATTAATGTTAGGAAATCAACTAATGTACAAATATTATGTACAATTCAAAAACAGAAGCATGAAAAACAACAATTGAAAAAGAACAAATAAAGGGAAAGAGAGTAGAGGATATACAAATAATTAAATAAATAATGGGTTGAAGGTACACCACAATGAATAATGTTATCTTTATTGGTCACATTGATGTTGAGAAATCAACTAATGTACAAATATTATGTACAATTCAAAAGCAAAAGCATGAAAAACAACAATGGAAGAAGAACAAATAAAGGGAAAGAGAGGGGAGGATATACAAATAATTAAATAAATAATGGGTTGAAGGTACAAACCAAAGGAGAATGAGATGTAAGACATTTTTGGCATTGTTTATTTTTGTAAGTAGGTATCCATGGGAGATTAGAACTTGTGTCCTTCCATTTACAACTTCTCAACTCAATTGTACTCATTACCAATTGCTCTAACCCCATAACTCTATCTGCATTTTTGATGTTCGAAATTTGATGACTTTTTATTTGGTTGGCTTTCCTACTTTCTCTATATCATGTTGGGGTTTATTACAAAAAAAAATAATAATATGACACACTCATTTTATAAATTATATATAGTTTTACTTATATAAATTGTTTTATCATATTTACTTAAAATGGTTTTACTTTTAAATGCTTTATAAATTCAATATTATAGCATTTTACATTGTTGCATTAGTGGTGGGGAGGGGGGAAAAGAAGGGGAAGCTGGTGAGGGAAAGGGGTGGTGGGGAGGAGGGAGAGAGCGTAGAGAAAGGTAGGAGAGTGGGGTAATTAGGGTTTAATTAGTTTTTGTTTTGTTTTTTGTTATATATATATTGTAACTAGGGGAATCGACAACTGGGGACTGGACAGGTACTCACGTGACATGGGGTCCAGGGATCTATTCCCACTACCACTATACCCCTAGGTGCCCCACAACCGTGCACAAGCATGGGACACATGTAAGCTCAGGTGTGATTTGAACTTGTGACCTCCTTTACAACATGTGACTTCATATCAAACGAATCACCAATGAGCCACACCTATTATGTCCCCGACCTATTAATTGGAGGTTCATATAAGAAATTTTTGGTGTTTTATTAAGTTTTTGCATAGTTTGATTTTTAGGTGTATTAAATAATATTATTTTAAACTATTTTTTTGCATGTTCATTGGTTCGTGCTTTTTGTGCCCCAAGACCCGGCGGCTAGCTCTCGTCACCAAATTTTAATACATTTAATGCTCCCAGAAATTTTAAATATCTGCAACCAATTAAATGCACCACAAAGAGCTCATGCTCCTTTGCATATTTCAATGCCAACACGTTGCCCCACCATCCAAGCTACGCGTCCAGTTCAACCATCACCTTGCAGAAGTTGATTTGTTCTCTGGTGTTAATAGTTGACAGATGTAGATATTATTCATTATTTATTGTGTTAACTAAGCGGAACGAGGGGAGGAGGGGCTCATATATTTGGGATTTTTGCAGGATGCTGCACAAAAGGATCTACGGGTATGCCAAAGAGAATTCGGGCCCTCTAAAACAAGGGGTTTATGCATATGCACCTATTGAATAAGTATTTTTGAATGTTTAAAATAAACTTCACTGATATTTAAATTCATTTCCTTGGGTTGCTTGATCGTCGAGTAGAATTTGTTTAAAATTGCTTTAATTTTTCACTCAGGGTGGATGCATATTTTTTTTTTCCATTGCAATTTTACAAAAATCTCATTCCCCTCCATTTAAACGTCTTGGAATATTCCATAGATGCACTAGCTTCCCTGGAACGGGTAGAGAAAATTCATGTTCTTGAAGATTCTGGGCTGACACCTCGTCTAACTATGCACGATATATTGTTCTAGGACACAGTGGAAGTCGATAAATCCGGGACTTCATATGCGAATTCAAGATTCCAAGAAACATGGATTCTTTCTCACAGATTTTCCAAGAACATCTTCTGCACAAAGCAGTTGTTCATTGCAAGGACATTACAGGCTCTCGTCGCAGGGTTCGGGCTAGGAACCCTTTTTATGAATGTGGGTTATGATTAAACCGGTTTACATGACAGAATTGGGTTTTTTGCCTTCAGTTTAACATTTTTCTTATCTTCCACCATAGAGGGTCTGCCTATATTCTTAGAAGAACGCAATATTCTCATGAGGGAAACCTCTAGAGGAGCTTACAGGGTTTCATCCTACGCCATTGCCAATGCTATTGTATTTCTTCCCTTTTTATTAATAGTTGCAATCTTGTATTTTGTTCCAGTCTATTGGCTTATCGGTCTCAGCAGGTCTCCCGATGCTTTTCTCTACTTTGTTCTCGTCGTTTGGCTGGTGGTCTTGATGACGAATTCATTCGTGGCCTGTTTCAGCGCCCTGGTGCCGAATTTCATCATGGGTAATTCTCTGAATGCAGGTTTCATGGGCGGATTCTTTTTCTTTTCGGGCTATTTCATTTCAAAGCAAAACATACCAAAGTACTGGATCTTCATGCATTATTTATCCTTGTTCAAGTATCCTTTTGAGGCTTTTGTTATCAACGAGTATTCCCACTTGGGCACTAAATACTTCCAGGACATGTTTGGTTTTTGTCTGTTGGATGGCGACGGTTTCCTGCAACAACGGGGACTCCATAAGAGGGATCTGTGGACAAACGTGGGTGTCATGGTTTTCTTCGTAGTTATATTGACATCCTAGATTAATTATTTTAAAAGTATTTGTTAAAAAGTTGATTTTACACATATATTTCTGCGACACCAATCTCATCACCATGCTTAGAATTGCCTGATTTCCAACTCAAATTTCTATTCTTAGATATATCTTCAAACATCTTCTTAAATCCTACAGGCCTCTAATACCGAACCTTGAAAAAAATAAAAACAACCACAGGCTAGGGACAACAAATCTAAATTGGTCTAACCTACAAATTCATGTGAGAATTCTGAAGGACTATCATCAAATTCTGCACAATGTCTCCTAAAGTCGGAAGCCTTTAACACCGTGAACACTGTTCAGTTCCATTTATACAACGTTTAAGCTGCCCTTAAATGCTTTATTTCTTGGTTGTGTGGGCTACTGAGGGTCTACTTTTTCTTTTACTAGAGACGAAAAATGGATTATCCTGTTTTAAGACAATCAACAGGAATACTATATTAAGCTTCTATACCCCAGTTATAGGCATAGTTTACAACAACCTATGTCTGCTAAGACATAATGCTCTCTGTTTGGGGTTTAAGAACATTACATCATCGTACCTCAAGTTTCTAAGTGTTTTTGAAGAATAAACAAATTAAAATAGCTCTAAACTACAAAATGATGATTCTCTTGACATGTTTTTGTTTTTTATAACACTAAAATAAGACCATCCAAATATAAGAAGACATTACCTTAATTTATGGATTAATATTTTTCAACAAACATTTATGTTTATTTACAAGTAGCATCCAGAGCCGAAATGACTGAGAATTTTCCATTTTATTAAGTGATTTGATCAAGGAAAGCATTTTCTAATCTCTGACAGGTGAGGCGTGTAACTATAAATTCATGTAGTGAATTAGTTCATTGTGTGCTTTGTACCTCAAATCAATTGAACAGTATTATGGTTTATATAATTCTATGCACATAGAAATGAGGTCTATAAATTAATGGCGTGAAATAGTTGTTTATTTTCTCTTTTAATTATATTGGAAAGTTTAATTTCAAATGAATAAATAAACGTTATAAACGGCTGCTCGATTGGTGATAATAATATTTTATATCTAAAATACTTTTCCACGAAACAGACTTTCTGATGATCAATTCATTAATGAATGTTTTATTTGATGAATTTTAATATACATTCTAATAAAATGGTTTTGAATCAGCTATTTTGCTTAATTTATTTATAATGGGTACTATCTTTTAATATTAACATATCAAAGTAGTGTACATCATCATCTTTTTTTTTGCAAATATAAAAGTAGCGATAGGTTTTAGTTTAAGATGTAATGCACATCATGTTATGTAGTTGTTAGTTTTTTAATTCGAAATTAATTATTAAAAAAATATTTTAAATTATTTCACTTTAAAGTGAGATAATTAAGAGTTAATATATGGATAATAAACATTTAATAATAATTAATTGATGGTAATCAGTCAAGAGTATTCATCCCTACCAGCGCTTGAGTAAGAATGGCGTGGTCCTACATAAATTGCCAGTAAATTGGGATAGTGAAGAACAATTGCAACATACCAAGATGACTTAAACTCTAGTGCTCCAAGTTTTCTCTAAAGTCTATCTTAAAAAACCCTAACACGCGAGGGTTTCACCTCAGCCTTTAAACTCTTGCATCACAGAAGCACAAAGACTACAAGACAAGTATATCAACATGAAGATGCAAATGATTTAGTGACTAAGTTATGCATACACAAATATCCTCCTTCCAGAATACCACTTCCATGGACCTTTATCTATAAGACATGGATTGTTGCGGGGAAGAGAAGCAAGTATGGAAACTTTGGTATATGTGATCATATTTTCCAGCACCGCCATTGTGGATTTTATTCGGTCTACCCAATGGACAATGTTAAATAAAGCTTTAACGGTGATGAAATTTATTGATTCACAATGGAAAATAGTCTCAAAGATATGAGATAAATGCTAAGATAAACTTATTACTTGGAAATAAGCTCTGCAATGGGTGTTGGGAAACGGCTTGCACTGCAAGCGTCTGTTTGTCCTTCAACCTTATTGTATCTAGTGGACTGGAAATTTCTTTTTGTAGAACGTAAATTGCTAGTGTTATGTTTTAATTGAGCGTGCTTTGTTATATTGTCTTATTATTATTCATTATTGATTAGGGTTGTTTTCAATATCCATCAAAACAGGCTTAAAGCAGGTCTAAGGAAATCCATGGTGTTTCATGTTCGTTTGTCTCCTTTTTTTTGCGTGGAAGGTGAACTGCTCCTGTTATGTTTTTGAACCTTCCTTGTTATATTGTCTTATTATTATTGAACATGGCACTTTTCCGTATGCATTGCAACGAGCTTAAGGAATTTCTAAGGAACTGCCATGGTGTTTCAGGTTAGTTCGATATGCATGCTGTTGTTTTTTTTCTTTCTTTCTTGATATTTGCAGTATAGGGTAGTCTTGATTTCTCTTGTGGTGAGTTACAATACGTTTTTTTTACATAATTAATAGAATAATTGAAAATTGACCCTTTTTTAGGTCATCTTTCTTTTACAAAAATTGTTCCATTTTCTTATTAACCAGCATAGATCTATCTAAAAAGGGATCTACCAAGCACTGAGAGGGATCAAATATCTCAAGGTGTAAACTTTTTTTAACAGTGGAAGTGTGTAACCCAATGTTTATGGTTTTAGTTTATCTAATTTATTTTATTATATATATATATGCAATTCTAAATAATTTAAATTTAGTTTAAGCCGACATGTTACTTTTAATAATATTTTATTAATTTTTATAAAGGACACCTATCAACTCTATAATGAGCACGGAAGGAGTTACATATCTCTCCCATATTGGGTTGTAGAATGCACCTCTTCGATGCAATCACATTGCAGATTAAGATACACACTTGTTTCTGTTACTATTACATATATATAGCATAGCATTGTTCATATTTTACCCAAAACCTGAAGGTCTAAACATTGCTCCCATTCTGGAGGCAGTGGAGACTCAATGTGAAAGCTCAATACCAATACCTAGTAGTTTCGATTTCTTCCTGTCGACACCAATATCATCACCACGCTTAGAATTGCTTGAATTCCAACTCCATTTTCTCTTCTTAGACATGTCTTCAAACATGTTCTTAAATCCTACAAGCCTCTAATATTGAAACAGAATGTGAGGGCATTGATGAGAGATTAACAAACTAAACAATTGAGGATTAAACACTAATTAAACGGCCTATTGGGTTATGTAGTCATTATCTCACAAGGGTTAGAGGGGAGATGGTTAGAAAACAATTATTTGCTTCACTTAATTATTGTGATTATATGGTATTTTATAGTGGGCACAAAAGGAAATATGTAAAACCTGGGGTAGGGCAGCTTATTTATGATTGGTTAGAAGTTGAAAGAGGATATTATATATGGTGTTCCTACATTTGTTAAACAAATAACTTATCTAACTCCAACTATTGTTAAGCAAATAAATTATCAAACTCCAATTATTGTTAAGCAATTAAATTATTAGACTCCAACCATTTGTTAAGTGAACACAAAGTATCTCCCTCCCTCCCTCCCCCCCAATCTCCATTTTCAGTAAAGATAGAAGTAAGTTGAATATTCCTCCCTATATACAATATGCATTCTCAACAAGGAAGAGGTGGAGGAAAATGCCCAGCTGAATATAATAGTGAACATAGATAAGTATAGAATGACATACAAACAAAGGTAATTAAGGACACTATATATTTCTATAAGTTGTAGAGTAATTGTTTATCTGAGAGCCACTATGAAACCACATATCCTCAATGCTTGAGATAATGTCATCTCTTCATTTGTGTCTACTTATTTTACCTATTAAATGTTCTATATTTTCACACTATCCATCTCTAATTGGAATGGATGTTATGGATTTTGTTACAAGAAGGCAAGTTGTGATCTTAGGTTGCTTTAGTTATACTCCATGATACACGCTTGCTTTTGCTTGTGGTCATAGATAAATGGGTGAAACTACAATGGGTTATGTGCTTGGCTGGATCCGATACTAGAGATTTTGTAGCTAGATCAACTGAAAATAAAATAGGCTAATATTTACCTGTACTTTATGCACACCAATGAATTGATGCCCCTTCAAAGAAGAGCCAGCTCGACATATTGGTGCAACACATGTGATGTTGCAAGCTAGTTGTAGGTATACCTCTAGATTAAGACACCTCTGATAACCCACAAGAAGCACATAGCGCCATTACCTCTAAATGTGTTGCGTATCACCGCAACTCTTAATAGTTTTTGCTAAACACTAAAGCTACATAGAAACTTTGACTATCATCACATCACAATATCATGTCTTCTATTATTAAATTAAATAAAATTAACAAATATAACTATTAAATATGGACACGATTACGTTGAAGAGAAAAAACACTCCTTGATATTTTAAAGAACTTTAAACTAAATGAATAGAGTTGTCTATGAAACTCAAGCCTTATTGGTGAGAGTCTTAGAACTACAGTACTGCTAGAAGCATGCCTTATTATCATCAACTTATTCTTTATCTTGTTAATTGATGTACGACGCAAGGTAGCAAAAGAATATTGTCAAGATATAGTTTCTATAATAATTTGAGCAATTTTACTGTGATTTTATACTCAAGTAATGAACACTCCTATGTGGATCGGCTTTACAATCTCATAGAAAGATTTTGTGTACAATTGTTAACAAGGACATCCTTCCATAGGATCTGCGGGGTCTCCGATTATGACGTCGAATCGTTCATCTCTATTCTCGATCTCAACCCCACGTCGAAGAATTTCGATTAAAGCTTTAAACTTTAGCAGGAACCTAAGAAAATGAAGCATTAAAAATTGGTTACCTAGCATCATTGATAATGCGATCAAAGAGAGAATTGCAAAACGTTTCCATGTTCATAACAAGTTATTTGCGGCAAAAATCATCAACATCCTGGAAGTAACATTTCATTTAAGTTCAGAAATATTCAAAATAAAAGCAAAAAAACCATAAATTAATGGAGACATGTGGTTAGACCTTATGGATGTCACACATCACCTCTTTCTTGACGTTCTTGTGTCGTAATGCCTCTCGAGCTATGGAGCCTTCGCTGACTCCGATGATGAAAACACTTGAGGATGAAATCACACATCATGACTACAAATTAGAATCATGAGAACCAAGTCTTTGCTGACTCTCAATTATTTATTACTAAAAGAATAACATACCAACATTGGCTGACTTTTGAGGTAAGCATAACCATCTCCTGGATCTCAAGAGGCCCTCTTAGACAAAAGTTGTTTGTATTAAGATCTAATATAGTTAAAACTTTAGTGTCTGATTGCTATGAGAACTAAAAGCTGCATGCAAATAGCTCCTCTCCATTGCAAATGCCGGGGACATTGCCACCATGTGGCTCTTGTTATATATATATATGTTTTTTAATTTTAATTTTAATTTTTACATTTTTTAAAATTTAAATGTTTTTCAATGTTTTTTTTTAACTTTTCTTAAAAATTTTAATATATATTTAAAAAATTTGAAAGTTTTTGTTATATATTTCAAAATTTTAATAATTTTTTTTAATAAATTTTCTATTGCTTAATAAAAAAATTTCATTTAGGATTTTAGGAGCTGCTCGCTTGGGAGACCAGCACGAGACGAGGGGGAGCGCAGCTCCTTGAGGGCCGAGGCTGGACAAGCCCATCCCAGCGAAAATATTCAAGCTGAGCCAATCGAATAAGCTGCTGAAAGTGGTGGTGGCATCTGAAGCCATGTATTGAAGTTGGATCGGAGGGGGTAGGGCTTCAAGATGGTGGAGGAGGTAGGAAATTCCCTGCCTACTCAATGACAAGCCTTCGATAGGCTAATCTCCAGACATGTCAAGCGATCAGGCAAAAGAGAAGTGCCGAAATTTGTTAAGTGAATAGAAGATGTACAGGAGGTAGTCCTCCCAGCGGAAGAAACGATCCGGGTTGCCCTGTCGCTGGCAGATCGGGCATTGATTGGGCAGTTCACAGGGCTGTGGCCTTCACCCAAAACCACCGACAGCTGGGTTCAAAGGAACTGGCGACCGCTAATATCCAAAAACGTGGCCTCCTACGCCATCGGAAGGGGATACTTCCTCTTTGAATTCGAATCCAAAGACGATAAAGACTTAATCTTCAGGAATGGGCCCTACTTCATGGGACCACAAGGTCTCTACCCCAACGGTTGGTCGTCGGATTTCGATCCGGAAGCCGATACCCCTAAAGCTGTCCTAGTCTGGGTCAGACTGCCTAGTCTACCTATGCACTGTTGGAACCCTAAATCCCTCCAGGCTATAGGGGATGCACTGGGAAAATATATCGACATGGCCAGCCCAAAGGACCAATATGCTTGCGCCCGCATATGTGTGGAGGTCGACCTCAAAGCTAGACTGCCAGAAGCTATCAACCTCACGGTGGGGAACTGGTCTCACATTTAGAAACTGGACTATGAACAACTACCCTTCAAGTGCAGAGGTTGCCATGAGTACGAGCACTTCATCCGAAACTGCCCTAAAACTCCGGAAAGCCAGCAGGAGAAGGGGGAAGGATGGCATAGGGTGAACAGATCCAGAACTAAAAACCAAACTGGTGGGGGCTCTAAGAAAGATGAGGGGAGTGGACTATCCAAAAAATCCTAAGAGACACCAAGATCTATAGAATTAATAGAAGCAAGGGAGGAACCCATAGAAACAGAAGACAAATCTAGCCCCGAAAAGAGCAAGGAATCGAAAACAGTAATCTCAGACCAAGGGAGAGACAATGAGGAAGACACAGCGGAAACTAAAGCAGTAGAGAGTTAGGGTAAATCTGATGAAGAACCGGACTCGAAAGAGGATGAAGAGGAAGAAGGGGAAATTGAAATAATTACTCCAAGAATGACGAAAACAAAAGGAAGGAAATCTAGAAAAGAAGTACGGGAGCAAGAAACATACAAGGATAAGCTGCAAGGATCCCAGCTAACCTTGGAAAAGCTGCTGAAAAATCCAAGAAACACCCGTCAGCAGGGGCATGCCTTGAAAGGGATGCCTACAGCTCCTAAAAGTAAGTAATGAAGACTATTTCCTGGAACTGCAGAGGGCTCGGTAGCAAAGGCAAGGAAGAGGCTATGCTCGACCTAATCTCTCTCCACCATCCGGACATTCTGCTGATTCAGGAAACCAAGCTGGAGGAGACAACTTTCCTCCAAACCAGTAAAAAATTTTGGAAAAAAAAAGGAGCCATAGCATTAAGCTCCAGAGGAGCATCCGGGGGTATAGGAACCCTATGGGATGACAAAAAATTCAAAGCAATGGTCATAAAAAACAACACTCATTGGATCCTCACAGTGCTGAAGCAAAAAGACACCAACTTACTGGTAAGTATAATTAACATATATGCTCCTAATTCTTACAACGAAAAAATAAACTGCTGGACTCTTCTCCGTGAAGAACGAAATAATCTGCAGGGTAATGTTATCTTGGCCGGGGATCTGAATCTCATTCTCAGCCAGAATGAAAAAAGAGGGGGCTCTAGATCCATAGATCCAATCAAAGACACAGTGGAAGACATCATTACGACGTGGGATCTCATTGATATCAAACCTTCTACAGGGAAATACACCTGGACCAATAGGAGGTTTGGTCCAGGGCATATTGCAGCCAGACTTGACCGTTTCTTGATTCAGGATAACTTCCTCCTACAAGGCCTGAATATATCCTCCAAAATACTCTCCTTCGGAGGCTCCGACCATAAGCCTATCCTCTTGGAAATGGTGCAAGAAAAAAACCTGGGACCCATTCCATTTAAATTTAACTCCATGTGGGCCAAGCGTGATGACTTCCTTCAGCTTGTAGCAGACTCGTGGGCCCATCCGGTCACCGGATCTCCCTTCTTTGTATGGGAGGAGAAGCTGAGGAGGCTCAATTTTTTTTTTTAAATGTTCGTCCAAGTCGATCCCAAATCCAAACATAGCCAAGCTTCAAGCTGCCCACGAGCTTGAGACGCACCAGGCAGATATGGAGGAGAAAGAAGTGACTTTAACTGACATTCAAAAAGAGACATCGCTGCATCTGAAACTTCACGCGGCGTGCAGAGAGGAGGCTGAAGGCTGGCGCCTCAAATCTAGATGCAAATGGTTGAGAGATGGTGACAGAAATTCAAGTTTCTTCCACAAGCTGACCGAGGTCAGGAAAAATCAGAATTACGTACGTGAGATTCAGATCAATGGTAAGATAATCAGTCAATTTGATGAAATTAAAGTAGAAGCCACTCACTATTTCAATGAGTTGTACACTGAACAGCCTATCTCCAGCGATGGCCAGATCCTGAACCTTGTTCCCAATTCTGTACAGAGTAGTGACAACGACCACTTGAATCAAGTCATCACGTTGGAGGAGATTAAAGAAACTGTAGATAACATGGAGGAGGACAGGTCCCCAGGACCAGACGGATACAACGTGAACATTATCTCTATCTGCTGGGACATTGTTAAAAAAGATTTACTTAAAATGATCAGAAAATCTCAGAGCTGTAATAAGATCGGAGGAAGCACGAATTCAGCCTTCTTGGCCCTCATTCCAAAGGAGAAAGACGCGAAGACCTTTGATAGGTTCAGGCCAATATCATTGTGTAACATAGGGTATAAAATCATCACTAAGATCATGGCAACAAGATTAAAGCAGATCCTGCCAGCCATTATCCTGGAGAATCAAGGTGGATTCATCAAAGGCCAAAAAATATGGGATAATATCATTTTAGTGCAAGAAGCCATCCATTCTAGTCTGAAGAATGGAGACAAAGGAATGGCGGTGAAATTAGACCTAGCAAACGCTTTTGACAGAGTAAGCCATTCTTTCCTCCTTCAGGTAATGCAGAGATTTGGTTTTGATCCCAAATTTGTCTCTTGGGTCAAGGCTTGTATCAGCAAGCCCTGGATTGCTCCCCTCATTAATGGAAGAGCAGCTCCCTTTTTCCAAGCAATGAGAGGCCTGAGGCAAGGATGCCCGCTCTCACCCCTTCTCTACGCCATTCAGGCCTCGGTACTCAGCTTCCAATTGGAACACGCTAGACTAGAGCAGGAGCTGCCAGGCATAAGACTGGCCAGAGGAGTCAAAGATATTAACCACCATCAGTTTGCCGACGATACTATTTTAATGGGAGGTGCCAGCCAGATTATAGCCCGCCGATTCAAAACTGAACTGACTCGTTACTGCCAGGCCTCTGGAAGTAAAATTAATCTAAGAAAAAGTCAGATTTTTGGCTGGAACATTAACCCGAGGGAAATGTCAGATATAGCCAGAATCCTAAACATGAACGGAGCTGTAAACTGGGACTCATTCAAATATCTAGGGGTGCCAATTGCTAAAACCAAGTCCAAGTCCTCGGACTGGAGCCCCATAATGGATAAAATAAAAAAGAAAATATCAGGCTGGGGTACTACTTGGCTGAATCTAGCGGGGAAGGTTGTTTTAATCAAAGCTGTCTTGAACAACTACTTGGTCTACCAATGCTCACTGCTTCTAGCACCGGGAAAAATCATTAACCAAATTGAGGTATTACTGAAATCCTTTCTCTGGAACGGTGGGAATAATGGAGGAGGTAAAAAGTATGCCTTGGTACGCTGGAAAACCGTTAAGCTGCCCAGAAATGAGGGAGGTCTTCAAATCAGAGACCTTAAACATCAAAACTTGGCCATTGGGGCCAAATTACTCTGGAATTTGCTAAATTCTAAATCATCCTGGCATAGTCGAGCTCTTAGAATCAAATATTTTCCCGGATCGAGGCTTAGAGGCCTGGAAGGAGACCTCGTGAAGAAAAAGGGATCCCCTATCTTCAATTTGTGTAAAAATCACCGTATCAGTTTGTTGAAAAATTAGATTGGGTAACGGGCAATGGAAGAGAAATAAATTTCTGGAAGGACTCGATCCTTGGTAAGCATCCTCCACGCCTACCTCGTTTACGAACTTGGATGGAGGTGAGAGCACTGTCCACGTTATGGAGCATTTCAGAATGGGATGTGAATTACCTAAATCGTTGGACATCCTGGGCACTGCCTGACTGTCTAGAAGAGTTGGAAAATGATAAAAGGAAGCTGATCATTCACTTGGCCGGGATAGCCCCGATTTCCAAATCCTTGAAAGATAGATGTGGCTGGGGACATCGAAATGGCAATTATACAACGGCTGAGGGGTACAATGTGTTTGCAGCAACTTATATTGTGCCAGATCTAGGAATTTGGATTCACAATTGGAACAACAGAACGTTGCCCAAAATAGATGTGTTCACATGGACATTAATCCACCAAAGGCTGCTGACTGGAGAGAATATGGAGAGAAGGGGGATAGCAGGCCCTTTCAGATGTCCTCTTTGTGCTGTTAATTCAGAGTCTATTTCTCATCTCTTCTTTAACTGCACATATTCAGTTTCAATCTGGAAGGAAGTAATGCTGAATGAAGAAGACGGATTTCAATGGAATGGAAACAATCAAGAATTTTTCATCAATTGGGAAAATATGTACAAGGGCGAGCTGGGAAAAAAAAAGGAATGAGAGCCTGCTGGTTGAAATTGCCTAAAATTGTTTGCTGGTGCATTTGGTTAGAAAGAAACCAGAGAATCTTTCAGAATAGGAGCCAACCAGCTTGGAGGGTAATGGTAAAAATCAACGCTCTATTAGGTGAGGTGGTAAGAAGCACCACGATTCCGTATAATAAAGTCGAGCTGACAGAGAAAGAAAAAAAATGGATGCAAAGATTCAATATTCAGGAAAATAACAGCTCAGCCATCAAAAAATTGGAGAATTGGGAGATCAGAATGGACAAATCCCAATTCGAAAACTGGTTAAGAGAAAGAAAGATATTCAAACTGTTCTTTGACGGAGCTTCCAAAGGGAATCCGGGGAAAGCGGGAGGAGGAGGAGTTGTCATAAATTCCACAGGGAAAGTGGAAATCAAATACTCCTGGAACATCGGACATGACTCCAATAATATGGCAGAAGCATACGGGCTCTGGCAAGGCCTTAAGCAGGTGCAAATAGTAGGAGCGGATGAAGTTGTGGTTATCGGAGATTCAAGGCTAATTATCCAAGCAATGAGCGGAGGAAGAAGGGGCAAAAATGAGCGGATGGAAACACTGTTAAAAAGAATCAGATATATGATCAAAAGGTTCAAGAAGATTGAATTCTATCATGTCCTCAGGGAGCTTAATATGAGGGCGGACAAAGCAGCTAATAAATTCATAGATATAGGGTGCTATGAACTCAAGGTAAACTCAAAGATAAGTCTGGAAATTCCACCATAATTGTCTAAGGCTGGGGAGTTTGAGCAGATCTCTGTATTCTTGATCAGTGTTTTTAAACTAAATTTCTCATATTAATATAACCGTTTTTGTTAAAAATAAAAAATAAAAAAATTTCATTTGTTTTTATTTTTATTTTATTTAAATGTTTACAAAAATTATACAAATTTTAAAAAACAAGGAGGAGGAAGTGATAGCCACTGAAGAGGGAAGACTCTATTTTTCAAGGCCATGGTTTCAAAATGTTGCAATGCTAGCACTACGTTTCTATTTGGAGGTTGATTTTAAGATGTTTATCTTGATACTACTGATTGTTAAGGCCATGCTTTCAAACAAGTTATAATTTTAGCATTTGAAAAACCGATGTGCGGCTAGTAGCATTAGTTTTCTATTCAAGGGTTTATTTTAAGGCTATTGTTACCAACATTATGGGTTTTCAAGGCAATGATTATATTTTTAACCTTGAAATAAATAAATAAAAATGCTACATCACTTTTGAATTTGAAGGTTGGTTTTGATGTTTTTTCCCACAAAAAAAGGATTTTTAGGCCTATAGTTCTCATTGTGAGTATAAAGTTCTCGTCAAGTTGCATAATGTGTTTTTAGATGCACAACAAGTTTATGGCCATCAACTAGAAAAACAAATATTGCTATGCGTAGGGAAGCGAGTAATGTTATCCTACAATTTATGTGTCTAATCAAGATTAGTAAATGGTGCACTTGGATTGGTCATGCAAATTGTATATACACTTGGATCTAGCCCTCTTAAGTTACCGACCTATGTTGTCATGGAATTTGATAATTACATTGGTTCTCCATGGGACCAATCTCAACCAAAGCACATACCAATTCTACCCATTAATAAAAGTAACACAAATCCCTCTCAATATGGCTTGACATTGACTATCCATAAATCCCAAGGATTGACATTAACAAGGTCAACCATTGAAATTGGTAACAACGAACGTCAAAAGCTTGATCTTCACAACAATGCCACATACTACAACATTAGAAGGAATTCAAATTACTCCATCGTTCTCCTTCAAACGCTATGAGAAGATGAAATACATTTCATATGTCTCACTTCGAAAGAAAAGGTGCGCACCTTCATTCTTTCTCTTTCAAAATTAAAATTGCAATCCTCAATCTCTGCATCCCCCCTACCAAATAAAAATACCAATGTTGATTTCCAATATATTTAGAGCCAAACTTGAGCACTACCTAGCCCTTTATTGTTTTATTCACATAAATTTATACGTTTTCGTATGACAAATTAATGTGCAACTCATTTTACTTGCCACTGATTACATGGGTTTTTATTTATTGTTTATTAGTACTTGCAAACGAGTTTTCCTTTCAATTTCATGGACTACTATCCCTACCATAAATTAACTAGACTTTCTTTCAAACACATAAAATTATATTTCTACAATATACACAACTTTTTCAAACATCTTATTTTCCCCGCTTTGAAGTATGCTCCTTATTTAATTTTTCCCTGCAAGCTGGGAATTATGTAATCGATCAAGTTTTGGCATTCATGCCACATCAATTGCAAATTTTTATGATAAAGTTTTATAAATAAATTAAATTGCTTCCTTAAGTTTTTGGCATCCACTCTCTTATTGTGGATTTACCTTTTTCGTTTTCCCTTGCCAGACACCTCTGACAACCCAAAGCACTGCAGTCGATGAAGTAGTTGCAGTCGATGCATTGCATGTAGTGAGTGTGGCCGTTCTTGGAGCTGCCCTTATGGTGGCCGTGTGGTTATTTGCATGCATCTCTGCTAGCGTTTTCTTCATGCTACCACGAATTTGCATGCATTTCTTTGATAGTGTTTTCTTCTTGCTGCCACGATTCTTCCCATTTCATATATAAATTGAAGGAACCCACACTAGATGCTTTGCAAGACAAGCTCGAACTGGAGCTGAAGCTCTACGTCCATAATGTTGATATAAACTCATAATTTGAGATGGCAAAGCATGCTGTGCCTCAGTTTTGGTGGTCAATGAATGCTTTGGTCGGTTTCATGATACGTCGTGATCATTCTAAAAGTTTCCTTTTTTAATATCTTGTTTTACGGTTGTTCTTGCTGCAATTCTACCCATGTTCTCCTCGCAAGAAAGATCAAGGCAATAGATATTTTGTAATTCCAAATGCAGTAGCTATATGCAGATATCACTTATATAGAATCTAACCACTCTGTATAACGTATCTTTTGATCTCTCAATTCTGTATGTAAGCGGGTTTCATGCAAGTAGTACTCAACAAACATTGTTTTTCATGCAACCAACTACTGAATCTGCGTAGAGTTTTTTCTTTGGATTGCAATGTTCTTTTAACATAATGGGTATTATAATTAGAGGCAAAAGGCATTACTGTGTTTCATTAATGGAATCATTTCTACATAATTCTTTGTGAAGGATAGTGTTGGAGTAGGGCGAGTGAACCTTTAATTTCATATATAAATTTATGCAACGAAATATTCTGACATCAACATTGAAAACAACATTTATGAAGCGACTAAATTGCTCTACTCACAATCTGTCTTTTGAAATGACTCTGTAACACTACCAAATTTGATAATTTTGCCTTCAACTACTAGCATATTTCAAACGTTGGATCAAAATTAGGCACGGTTTGAAGCACTAGAAAGCATTTACATATTAAATCAAGGCATGCATACCAATTATCATATGTGTAACGAAATATTCTCACTTTAAGTTTGGTAACAACATTTGTGAATTGCAGGGATACAGATTGATATGTTAGAGGATCTCTATAAATGACCCTTGTGAATTGATCCTGTACCATTGCCAAATTTAAGGTTTGTTTCCTCAACTATTATGGTTAAAAATATTAGGGCGAAACTAGTCACCATTTGAATCATTGGAAACTTTACATCAAGATATTTCTGAGTCTGAAGGAGAAAATATACTCACGACTTTTAATCAAAACATGCAAATCTATTACTATTTTGGATTTCGATATGTAAATTGACAAATCTGATCATATATACCTGTTTCAATTAACTCTTGAACCCTCATTATGGATCATTAGAGCGTGAAGAAATTTAGGGTTACGACTAAGAACACAATACAAACATACAATCAACGCCTACTTTTAAACCCTATACCAGGATTTTCAATTTTGTTTGTGGATTTATTTTGAATAGCTGAGGGCTCTTAAAATGGAGGATGTTGTGTAGAAAATTCACAATATTGAGAGTGACTAAAAGTGAGCCAATGGAAAAAATAAGGGAATATTGATATAGGGTAGAAAGGAGACGCTAGTTGTAGCTCATAGACAATCAACAACAATAACAATTGTGAAATTTCATGTGCAAATTTGAAGTTATAAAATTGTTTGCTCTAGTTTGTTTGGTTTGAAACACTAAAATATAACAAAATTGGCTAGATTTTCTTTGTCGAACTTAAAACTATGGGGAAGTTTTGTTTTTTTATATTCTTAACAATAATCAAATTTTTCGACTAAACATGAAAAAAAAAAGCATATATGCATACCCATAATTTGCCCACTTTGGATGTCATAGTAGGAATTGTGCATTGGCTATTGGCTTTGTATTCACTGTGACAGTCACCTGCATTCCTTTCCAAAACTCTTAGATAAATATTTTCATCATTATGGGATTACTTTAATGGAACTAGCAATTTCAACTACATAAATCTTATCCACTGTAACTCTTCCAAGAATCAAAGCTTCCCCTCATGGTTGTCGATTTATTCTGGCGGGGTTGTCTCGGGTAATTTATCTTATTCACCTACTTTTTCCTCACCAATTCCTCCATGCACTAAAATTTGTTGTAAATCTAGTTCAAGGGATGGAATCAACTGTCAATTCACCATCTAGCACTATGCCTCTTCTACTTGCAAACCTCAGGTTTCATTAACCACATAAACTATGAGTGGGCAGTGTGCTACGATGTCTTCTATCCTCTAAAGTATAAAGGTATCAATATTATATTTAAGAAGGTTTGACCTTTTTAGTTTCATTTTAAACTATTATTCTTTGAAATATGAAAATAACTACAATGATTTAACAGACGTCATTTTTTGGAGCCCATATCCTTTGTGCTTTACTTTTGGAATAAAAGATTAAAAAAAGGACATCACTGGTTTTTTTGGCTCTCTGTTGGCTTTCTCCTAGCAGTCACAGTTGTTCCCCATGTCCAAGATAACGTAAGCTGGGGGTTCGTATTCGGCATAGTCACAGTGGCCATGGTTATTTCCTATGTTTTATTTTTGCGCGGGACTCCATTCTACAGACACAAGGTTCCTGGAGGCAACCCCATCACTAGTATCACTCAAGTTATAGTGGCTGCCGTAAGAAAAGGAAATATCACCATGCCTTCAGATATAAGCTTGCTTTACGAGAAGGATGTTTAGTGGCGCACATAGATAATTTTCAGTAAGAGATCTACTCAATTAATGACCTTGTTTTTCACAAAATTTCAATGAAAATGCTAGCTAAATTCCTTTTGGTCTAGAGAAGTTAGATGGTCACAAGAAAAATGCTGAATAGAAAAATGGATCTATACTAATTATCATTATTAATCATATTGTTTACTTATGTTTTGCTATTAGGTTTCTAGACAAGCCAACCATAATGGTGTAGGATACACGGAATAGAAAGCAGCCAGATCCATGGTATGTTTGCTCAGTAACTCAAGCAGAGGAAACCAAGCTTGTATTGAGGACGGTGCCTATCTGGTTTTCTTTTTTAATGTGTACACTGACATATTCACAGAGCATTGCGGTCTTCGTAAAGCAACACAACACCATGGATAGAAACATAGGTCCCCATTTCCGAATCCCATCAGCTTCTCTTCTGGACGTCCTACCCTTTTCTGAACTTGTTTTCGTGACTATATTTGACCATTGTATTGTACCATTGGCTAGAAGAATAACATAAGAATAAGAGTAGTTTCATTAATTGTATTTGTGTATGTGATTCATCACAATAAGAAACATACTTAGCCCCAAGTGCATTTGAGAAACCTCAAGGGAGTTCAAGTGCAATCTTGCGAACAACTCCCACTTACTTAAAAAATTCATAGCTTACAAAATTCTCATAATATAAATTTTATCATAATATTTGGTTGTTGTAAATAGATTTAATAATCTAAATTTTAGATTAAAAAATATTGTTAGATAAATTGTAATATTTGAATTTTAAACCTCAATTACATGTGTTTTTATGTAAAGTGGATTATAACAAGCATTAGTTTTAAGCACAAGCCACATTATTTTCCCACCAAAATGTTTAAATTCAAATCACAATATTTTTTGTTTTCTTATCTTATATTTATATAACCAATCATTCATTCATATTTATATAACCAATTATTTAAAAATATTGTCATTTCCATAATAAATCAAGCCTATAAGTGCAATTTAAAAGTCCACACATTATAATTTGAGTTTTCCCATGTAAAATTCAGCAACAACAAAAACATGAATTTATTAGCACATAGTGGTTTCATGTTCAATATAAAATAATTCCAAGCTAGGTAACCTTAATTCCACAGTAATATGTTTCAAATACATTATGTATACACCTACCCAACCGACATTAACTACTCAAATTCACTTAAAAACAAAAAAACAAAAGATGAATCATACTCAAATTCAATTAAACACAATCACAAAACATCAATCCCTATCCTATTATATGACAAATTCAATTAAACACAATCACAAAACATCAATCCTATCCTATGACAAAAAATAAACAAATCTACTGCTCTTTAATCTTGTTTTATATAAAAGTTGAACAATTATATAAATTTTAAAATTTCCTATTGTTCAAATTCACTTAAACAAAATAACAAAAGATGAATCATTCAATTAAAGACAATCACAAAACATCAATCCCTATCCTATTATATATGGGCGCTGGAAAAGGCCAAAAGAAGCTTGGGCAGAAAGAGTGTGTATTTTTTGCACCGGTAAAGTGGAGACAGAAAAATACTTCATTTTAGAGTGTGAAGCCTCCAAGGACAATAGGGATAGGTAGGCAAGCAAATGTCTTCCCTGATAAATCTTGGGATGAAGCCAATAAATCTTGGGATGATTTATTTAACAAGGGGACTGTGGAAAAACTGGAGGCGCTCATCATCAAGTTAAATAGACAAAGGATTGAATTGCAGAAAACAGCATGCAAGTTGGTCTGTCCTGTAAGCTATTTTAAACTTCGCTAGGGTTAAAATATTTCCTTCCTTCCTATGGCAAGGGAATAAGCAGCTCCGCTGCTCTCAAAATCTTGTTTTATATCCGGGTGGTAACAATTATATAAATTTTAAAACTTGGTACTGCTTTTTGTTTATTCACATAATTTAAGATTGGATACGCAGAATCTTTTCTTATTGGAAAGCTAAATCTAACCTGTATATAATATGTCTGATAGCTGTCTTCATCTTGTTCTTTCGATACACGTTTAACTTTTGCGATTGCCACGTATCACCTGCATCGCCACCTTCTGTTCCTCGACTCCAATCTATGCCATTGTCCATATTTACTCTATTCCCTACCTTGAATTTCCAGGACTCTGGTTTTCACAAGAAATACAGAATTTTTATGCACTACGAATCTTAGAAACGAACGACGAGAAGGATGGTTCTCAGCTGGATCTTGTCGCCCAGCGATGGCAAAGATGAAGAGGAAACAGTGCATTCAATGTTTGCTTCTCGCTATGTTCGGTCTGGGCCACCCAGGTTCAATGCTCTTCCTATGTTTTTTTTTTTTGGGTATAATTCTCAGTTACCATGTTGAAGGTTTTATGTATCATGAGGTGCTCTGCAACTTTCGTAGATATAGGTGCTTTGCAACTTTCCATCACGTCCCTGTATAGAATATTCATTGAAATCCATGGTAATACATGGCGTTTCATCAATTCCTCCATGTATAGAGTCTAGACTTATTGAAATTTGAAATGTATTTATAAGACGTTTGTGGGTATCGAATACAAGTGCACGATATCGGAGAAGAATTTGTAATGGTTTGCAAATGCTTGCTTGTAGGTTCAAAATGCCAGAGAAATCCATGCCCAACAATGCAGCTTATCAACTCATCAGTGATGAGTTGATGTTCGACAAAAACCCAAGATTAAACCTCGCATCATTTGTCACAACATGGATGGAGCCTGAATGCGATAAGCTTATATTGCAGTCCTTGAATAAAAACTACATAGACAAGGATGAGTACCCTGTCACAACTGAGTTACAGGTTTGGACTCTGGAGTTCTTGATTCTAATTTGCATCATTAGGAATTGTATTGGAAGGTGATCTTAGAAGAGTTTAACTATATTTGATATTTGTGGATGATCTTCCAATGGTAAATTATTACAGGACCGCTGTGTTAATATGATTGCACGGTTGTTCAACGCGCCTCAGAAGGATGGTGAAAATGCAATAGGAATTGGCACTGTTGGTTCTTCAGAATCAATTATGCTGGCAGGGCTTGCATTCAAGAAGAAATGGCAGAACAGACGTAAGGCAGAAGGAAAACCCTTTGACAAGCCCAATATTGTGACTGGAGCTAATGCCCAGGTAACTTATAAACTGGCCAAATGGGAAGACTAATGTTCAAAATTTATGCTTCTAGAGTTTCTTAAAAGTGGTATAGATATTTTTTCCAACCACAACGTCATGTTTCTGGCCATAAAATTTTCGGTAATTTGGATAATCTATAGAGGCAAACAATGCATTGTCCATCGTCCAGATCTATGACAAATGTTGACACGACCCCTTCTTAAACCCCAGAACAATCCTAATTACCAGATGATATGTTTCTTCCTGGAGATATTTACCCATGAATCGTAGGAAAGGTAATTCTTTGGATATAACTACCAGAGACACTATTACCTATGATCCCATTAGGGACTCATCCAGAAAGGCCAGGAGGGTAGCACCTAATTCCCCTAATCCCCAATGAGACATTGGCCTTCCCATTGGCCCCGATGATAAAGGGCTATCACAAGGCCAGAAATGCAATGATAAAAGGCTATCACAAGGCCAGAAATGCGAGGAGGTAGGGTAGGCACCAGACACACCCGCCGAGTGGTGGGACACCATCTTGAGTGTCTTGATCCCCACTCCCTTGGCCCCTTGTGATAAGGCTAGAAAGCCCAGAAGGATAGGCACTAGGTACCCTACTTCCTTGGCCCCTTGTGATAAGTCGCTGGAAAGGCTAGAAGGGTAGGCACTAGGCACCCTACTTCCTTGGCCCCTTGTGATAAGGCGCTAGGGCGCTAGAAAGGCTAGAAAGTCTAGAAGGACAGGCACTAGGCACCCCAAGGCACCCCACCTTTTGAGTGGAGTGGGACACCAAAGAGCCACCTTTTGAGTGGAGTGGGGCACCATCTTGGGTGTGTCTTATCGAATAGACACAATCTTGATCCCAGTCCCTTGGCCCTTGTGATAAGGCTAAAAAGGCCAAAAGGGTAGGCACTCGACACCCAACCCCTTGAGTGGGCTCTAACCCCTAAAGTGGGACACCATCTTGGGCGTGTCTTGATCCCTAGGGACACCATCTTGGGTGTGTCTTGATCCCCGATCCCCAATGAGACATTTGCTCATCTTGGTTGCCCATCTTGGGTGTGTCTTGATCCCCGATCCCCAATGAGACATTTGCCCTCTCATTGGCCCTTTGATAAGGCTAGAAAGACCATAAAGATAGGCACACCCCACCTTTTGTCCTGTCCCTGGAGTGTCCCGTGGGACACCTTGGGTGTGTCTTATCCCCATAGACACAATCTTGATCCCACTCCCTTGGCCCCTTGTGATAAGGCTAAAAGGGCCAAAAGGGTAGGCACTAGACACCCAACCCCTTGGGTGTGTCTTGATCCCTAGGGACACCATCTTGGGTGTGTCTTGATCCCCGATCCCCAATGAGACATTTGCCCGCTCATTGGCCCTGGCCCTTTGATACGGCTAGAAAGACCATAAGGATAGGCTGGTAGTCACCAGGCACCCCACCCCATCCTTTGAGTGGGACACCATCTTGGGTGCTTCTTTGAAAGCCCTCGGCTAAGTCATAATTTTCTTGCTTGGGGCTTGCTAAGTCCTAAGTTTCTTGCCCACTGGTTTTTGCAGGCGGTTGGCACTAGTCTAGGGTTTATAGTGGAATTATAGAGGCAGCCAGGTGGATTTGAAATAGGGTCTTCACTAGGTAATCCCATCCCATCCATACAGTTATTGATTCTCCTTGAACTTAAAACAAAATAATTCCATGATCCTGCAATTTAAATTCTAATTTATAGTGCATGTACATAACCTGACTGTTAACATTTAAATTTTGTTTGGAACAACCAACTTGCAAGATTCAGTGTACTGATACTGATACTGATAATGGATAGTTTAGGTAATTTCCTTTCTATATGTGTTTACAATGCCAACTCATTAATCCATGAACCAAGTAGACTATCAATAAAAAATAGGAGCATCTAACTCAAAAGCAAGTGTCCAAGTGTCCACAATAGATAATCAATAGCGGCAAGTGTCAACAATAGATAACCAACCCATGAGGAAGGGGATGACCCCTTCTACAAGCCACTAGAATGCCATCACACATGCTGCAAGAGAAAAACAAGGAGGGAGTTCAACCAAAGATGATAGCCAAAAGTGCTATGATACCATCTCTGTGCCAAGGATCAAGAACACTCGACAAGAAAAAGTTTCTACAAGCATCAATACTAGGCCATCCAAATCTTATCAACTTGTAACCCAGTGCTGAAAATGTGATAAAAATTAACACTCGACAAGAAAAAGCTTCTACAAGCATCAATACTGCTGAAAAAGTTTCAGCAAGCATCAATAATCAATACCAGGCCATTCAAATCTCATCAACTTGTAACCCACTGCTGAAAATGTGATAAAAATTACATGTGGACCGTGTACATCAAGTTATATATGTTTGGAATGATTACTGCATATAAAATACCAACAAACTAGGTCAACAAATTAATTTTCGGTGCTCTATGGCTGTTGTTGTTTGAGGTTTGGGTTATCAATATGGTGACGTCCCATCTCCATTTCATGGTAGCTTAAAATAATGGGAAAAAGAGCTATGATACCATCTCTGTGCCAAGGATCAAGAACACTCGACAAGAAAAAGTGCTAGGCCATCCAAATCTCATCAACTTGTAACCCACTGCTGAAAATGTGATAAAAATTACCGGTGGACAGTGTACATCAAGTTATATATGTTTCAAGTTATGTATGTTTGGAATGATTACTGCAAATAAAACACCAACAAACTAGGTCAACAACTTAATTTTCGGTGCTCTATGGCTGTTGTTGTTCGAGGTTTGGATTATCAACATGGTGACGTCCCATCTCCGTTTCATGGTAGCTTAAAATAATGGGCACAGGAGCAGACATAATTTTGTTATTAAATGATTTTATTAAAATATGATATGGAAGGGTAGATCTGTACATTGAAATGCCAATGAATGGCAATTTAAGAAATGAAATTGTCATAAAGCCGGCTTGCCTGCCATATCTTCCAGGTATTATTGCTTTATCATCTGAAGGTATACTATACTAAATTTTTGATATAGTTTATCAGAATAGATTAGTGAGTTGGAACAATATGCCATTGCAGTCTTCATTTATTTAGTAGAATTGGATTATTGTGCTAAATTTTCTGGATTTTCACTGTAGTAATTTAGATGCACACTTCAAACTGTTATGTCATCTTCTTTTGTTGTTCTTATTCATATTTTTTTAGTTTTTTTTAGTTTTCCAATATGTTTCAGCTCTTTTCAAGTCCCACTAGTGTGGTTGGTATTTGAGGGGTTTTGTTTATTAGGCGGCCTAGGGTTCGAAACTTGGCGGTGGTAGGAGGAGACACCAAAAATATCCAACCATGTTAAAACTTAAGGGTTGTTGTGGGTCGGTTGGGTCTGATCACTTAAGGGTTGTTGTGGGTCGTGGGTCGGCTGGGTCAGATCCCTGGGTAATTTTGATGATGTCTTTGGGTCACGGTTTCTTAGACCAAAGGCCAGTCCTTAGATGTCCTTGGGTCATGGTTTCTTACACCAAAGGCCAGTCCCACAAATTCACAAATTAGGGGCATTCGAGCGAAAAAAAATGTTTTAGGTCTTTTATATTGTTCCAATGCAAAATAATAATTTTATAGGTATATCAGTTTTATGGTTTTGTTTTATTTGGCTCTATGGAAGCTTTTGCTTTTCGGCATATTTTGTGTTTTACAGAGATCTACATATCTAAACTTGTTTTAATTTTGTTCCTATTTCAAATACTGATTCTAAGCTGCAATGCATTTATCTAGTGAATTTTATTTTGTAGTAGGCCTCTTAGAAATAGTTTGGCTCCTTTCTTGAAGCAGAAGTCAAAGCTGTGAATTTGACCCAGGGCTTTGCTTTTCAGGTGTGTTGGGAGAAGTTTGGCCGCTATTTTGATGTAGAACTCAAAGCTGTGAAATTGAGAGAGGACTACTATGTCATGGACCCTCACAAAGCAGTGGAGATGGTTGATGAGAATACCATATGTGTATGTGCTATATTAGGTTCTACATACAATGGCGAATTTGAAGATGTCAAACTGTTAAACGATCTTCTACTCTCGAAGAATCATGAAACAGGGTAAGCAAGCAACACGACATTTTCTTAGGTGTACAATTGATGATTTCAATTAGAATATGCTGCAGGATTTCTAGGAATTAAAAGTGTTGATTTTATTGACAAACAAAGATGTGCCACTGGAGAACAGTGTTGCCAAGGTCTCTAGTATTCTATGGCATCACAGATTACTAACCCCCAGCTTTAATATGGATAGATGGGACACTGCCATCCATGTTGATGCAGCAAGTGGAGGATTTGTTGCGCCTTTCATTTATCCCGAGTTGGTCTGGGATTTTAGATTGCCATTGGTGAGAAGTATCAACGTCAGCGGCCATAAATATGGTCTTGTGTATGCTGGAATCGGTTGGCAAATTTGGCGTAGCAAGCTGGATTTGCCAGAGGAGCTTGTATTTCACATCAATTATCTTGGAGCTGATCAACCTACTTTCACTCTTAACTTTTCAAGAGGTATTTTTTTTACAAGTTTATGAACATGTTAAATCAACGGGATTTCCTTTTTCAATTTTAAATGTTTTGTGTGTTCACCTCTTCAGTATACAAATAGGGGCGATAACAAAATTCAAAATAGGTAACAATAAGGCAAGTTATTTTTAATTACTCTAATTGGGCCGAAGAGGCAAGTAAAATACAAATAGGGGTAATAACAAAATTCAAAATAGGTAACAATAAGGCAAGATATTTTTAATTACTCTAATTGGGCCAGACTCTCCTGTTTAGGGCTGCTCTGTAATTCCTTTCGAGGAACAACTTACTTTGCAGCTTTTCTTCTCCAACTGAAATTCCTGCTTCGAGATTTTAGTATAGTCAGGCATGATCACTATAAGACTTTCTGAGTTGCTATTTCTAATCTCAAGGATATGTGCAAAGAGCCCAAGAACTTTTAGGTGGATGAATCGATAATGGTCTTTTTATAATATCTAGGATATCTGCAAAGAACCCAAGGCCTTTTTAAGTGGATGGATGAATAACAACGCTCTTGATTGGATTATTGATCTATGCATTTTTTTTTCTTTATGTTCAGTGAAATGGTCGGAGTGAATGATTGACTCCCCTGTTCAATTTTGTATGTAGATCTGCTCACAGGTAATTTATGTAGTTGAAATCTAGGAAAAATATGTAACTAAGTGTTTGAGCCCCATGTTAAAACATTCCAGCAAAACTTATATTTCACAACAATGGGGCTGAAAACTTAATTAATAATGCTTTTCAATGCTGAAGCAACATCTATAAATATTCAGATTGTGGAAATAGTGCAAGCAATCATGGTGTGGGTGCATGTGCAATTTCTGTTATTGTTTTAAAACCTCATAGGAAGGCCATTCCTGACCTACAATGCTAACCTTGTGGCATCTCTGGTATGGAATTGTGGAATTGATCTATGGGAGACAAACATGGAAAATTGACTCCATAGAATTCCGATCGGTGACCAAATTGCTCTGGAACTTTATCATTGAATCATCTACACACTCTAGATTTGTAAGTGGCTGGTACAAACCTCCAAAGCTGTGGCTGGGGCAAACCTCCAAAGCTACGTTGAGAAATTGGGTATAGCCAATAAGTATTGACTCTTGAGTATTGTTTGAGCTTTGGGCTTCACCAGACCCCTTTAAAAAAAATAGTTTACTATCCACTCTGCAGACACGGGATGGCCTGGTACAGGTTGTATCCCATCCCCACATAGTGTTGAACTTTGTTGTCTCTGGCAGTTGATTGTTTACATGACTTTGCTATCATAATAAGTGTTTAGCAATCTGGCAGTTGATCCTTTACATGACTTTGCTATCATAATAAGTGTTTAGCAATCCAAATAGAGACACCCATCCAAGAATTAGACGTGGGATTTTATTCAATTCAATCTCATGAAACTCAGTAAGCTATCTTTACCACTGGACCAAGCCCTAAAAGTGAAAATATGTAGAGTAATTGTGGGTTTAAACACGTGTCTCAAAACACTTCCGGGGATCTAAACTTCTATCTTTTGTCATTTTACTCGCATAAATCACTATCTTATATCTTTTGTTAACAATATATCTTTTATTTACATTATAAGTTTGCCTTGTTACACTTCTAAATGTGTCTTATATTTTGTTTCTGTTTATGTTTAATGCAGGTGCTAGTCACATAATTGCACAGTATTACCAGCTTATTCGTCTTGGATTTCAGGTGGTTTGCTTAAATCCTTTGAACATCTCTCGATACAGCAAGCGTTACAATAAGAGCTCACAATCACTGAAATTTGACCTATCTGAATGTTTGCTGTGCAGGGATATAAAGATATCATGAACAATTGTCGAGAAAATGCACAGTTTCTTGCTTTGAAACTGAAGGAAACAGGCAAGTTCAATATCTTGTCCAAGGATATAGGAGTTCCTCTTGTTGCATTTGCATTGAAAGACAAGAGCAAATATGATGAATACCAAGTAGCAGAGCATATACAAAAACATGGGTGGATAGTTCCTGCTTACACAATGGCACCAGACGCTCAGAATGTGTCCTTGCTTAGGGCAGTGATTAGAGAGGATTTTACAAGAGCACTTGCAGAAAGGCTGGTGCACGATATTCAACAGGCTGTGGAGCAGCTTGATTCTTATACTTCACATTCCATCAAAGAAGAAGTAACCCAAAATCATGGTGGTGGAAAACTAATGCACAAGGAAGGAAATAACACAGCCAAGGAGGACATGCAACATGTCTCAGTGTTTGATGAATTGCTCAATGCCTCGAAGGTTTTCAGGGTCTGGAAGAAGCATGCTGTGGACAAGACAAATGGTGTTTGCTGATGCATGACAGTTATCATTCATCATCATCCCCACAATTAGATTGGTCTGAGATTTGAAGCTTCCTTAGGATTTTGTCATTTCATGTGGGCTTACTGTAATGTGTTGTGATTTTTGTTTCTTTTATTTACACACTTTTGTTATCGCTTTTATTAGTGATAACAAAATTTAGTAGCCGAAAAACNAAAAAAAAAAAAATTCACTCACCAGTTACCTGTTCTCTTAACCATTGAAAGACACAGCCATCACCTTTATCTATAGAGATATTTATCTGCTTATTTATCTGGATACCTTAATATTATGAAAGTGCTTGCTACTAGTATAGTACTAGCTAGTAGTTTTAAAAAAAAAAATTATAAAATAATAGCAAGTCTAGTTAAAATATTTACACTGACATATATTTAAAAAACATAAAGACAAATTATATTTTAACTATGACATATATTTAAAAAACATTTAGACAAATTAATTATATCTACAATCCTCAGAATTAGATAAATTGGAAAAAATAATAAAATATTATGAGATAAATTGGAAAAAATAATAAAATATTATAAAATAATAGCAGGTTTACTCAAACTAGATTTAAAATATTTAAAATATTTACAATGACATATATTTAAAAAACACAAATTAGATAAATTAAAATATTTAAAATATTTACAATGACATATATTTAACAAACACAAATTAGATAAATTAAGATAAATTAGAAATATGTAACTCCTTTCTTGAAAGTAGACAAATTAAAAATTAGATAAATTAGATAAATTAGAGATATGTAATTCTTTTCGTGATCATAATAGAGTTAAAACATTTACAATATTTACAATGACATATATTTAAAAAACACAAATTAGATAAATTTCAAATTAGATAAATTAGATCAATGACATATATTTAAAAAACACAAATTAGATAAATTGGATATATGTAACTCCTTTTAAAAAACACAAATTAGATATATTTAAAAAACACAATTTATCTTGGATATATGTAACTCCTTTTAAAAAACACAAATTAGATAAATTAGATAAATTGGATATATGTAACTCCTTTCTTGAAATTAGATAAATTAGAAATTAGACAAATTAGATAAATTGGAGATATGTAATTCTTTTCGTGATCAGACAAATTGGAGATATGTAACTCTTTTCATGCTTATAATAGAGTTAAAACATTTACAACTTTATTATATAAAAAAACACAAATTATATATATGTAATTCCTTTCGTGATCAGACAAATTGGAGATTGGAGATATAATTGGAGATATGTAACTCTTTTCGTGCTCATAATAGAGTTAAACCATTTACAACTTTATTATATAAAAAAACACAAATTATATAAATTAAAAGGCTTCATCAACATTTATACCTTTAAAAACAGGTTTACATCTCAAAAGATTTGATTTTCCTAAATTTTTTTTAAGATTTAATTTTCCTAAATCTCTTTTAAGATAGATCTATCTTGGTATATAAATACATTTATATATAATATAAATATATTTATCTGCTTATTTAAACACCTTAATATTATTAATATGATTAATATTATCAATGTGGATATAGATGAATTTATTTAACTGAGAATCAAAGTCTCGCAAAAGATTTGATTTAACCGTGAATCATGACTCATAGTCACATTCAGATCATGATTTAACTCTGAATCAAGATTCATTTTTGAAGGATTTGTTATGAAGCAGCAAGCTTTAACTTCTTACCAACCAAAATATGAACAAATCTGGTGAGTTTTATAATATCTATGTCTTAAACACCGACCAACATGTTATCAAATCTGTATGTCTTAAACACAACGCTTGATTTCACACTGAAGATGTATATAACTACTAATCAACAAGTTACTTTTCGAAATATGGGTCACAGTGCAGATGTATTTAGCCCTAAATCAAGAGTCAGATTTAACTATGAATCAAGACAATTCAAAATCACACCTTTTTTTTTAATACACATGGTCAAATAGTGACATTTCAAGTGCAGATGTGAGTCAGATTAAACTATGAATCAAGACTCAAGACAATTCAAAATCATACTTTTTTTAATACACATGGTCAAATATTGACATTTCATGTGCAGATGTATTTAGCTCTGAATCAAGAGTCAGATTTAACTATGAATCAAGAAGATTCAAAATTACACTTTTTTTTAATACACGGTCAAATAGTTACATTTCAAGATAGTGTTTAAATATAATTGAACTTTTTAAAATCATAAATATTATTTATATCATTCAAATTTTTAAAAATCCAATGGAATTTGTCCAATTGATTTTATACTTAATTTATCATGCATATTTTAAATAGTTGAGCTGTTGGAGTACTTTGAAAGCTTTGAGGATGTAAAATATTTGGAAGAATGATTGACAAAATTTAAGTTGCCGGGTCATGGGCATGGGCAAGACATGGTGATTTGAATTGGTGATCTCCATTTTTAATGTCTTTGGTATCAAGCAAATTATATGTTGAGTTACATCTTTGCAATCATAAGTTTAGATTTGATTATTTTATCATTATAGACCACAACTCAGGGGTATCTAAGCATTTGGCCTAGGCAGCACCAACCCTTATCATGGTTGCCAAGACAACACCAACCCTTATCATGGTTGAATTTCAGATATCCCCTCAAGAACACCCTCTTGACCATTTAGTTTACGAAAATTTGACTTTATAGTTAGATTTATCATTTCAAAACTTGATTTTACAATTAAAATTAAACTTGACTTTACAATTAGATTTATCATTTCAGGATGGATTTGAGATTTAATTTGATTTTAATAAATGCAAAATATAAGTGTAGATTTGATTATTCGAGGATGGATTTGAGATTATTTCTGGTTTATAAATGTAGTAATGAAAAATATATAAGTTTCATAATATTTAAGAAATTAATTTTTTGTAGCTTTAATTTTTTGATTAAATTTTTTTAATTTTTATTTTTAATTTTATTTTATTAATAAACATTATTTTTTTAATTACTTTTATTTTTGAAATGTGATATGTTTCTTATATTAAATTTGATTTTATAATAAATAATCTTTAAAGAAATAAATATAATAGAGTTAATTTGAAAATAAATAATTTAAAAAAAATAAATATACTAGATTTGATTTTAAAATAAATAAATTATACTAGTTTAATAAAAAAGTTAAATGGATTTGTAAAAAACTAAAAAAAACCAATTATGAAAAATGAATCAACATTATAGTTATAATGTTCCTATTAAATAGTCAAATGGGGCAAATAAATGGATTTCACAAGAAGCCATTACCCATGAGAGCCCATTATACTCTTGAGAATTGGATTTCACGGGAAGCTAATACCTATGAGACCCCATTATACATTTTTTTAACGATGTAAGAGGCGCAGTAATGAAAATTTAGTAGTTTATTTAAATGATTCATGGAAGTTTTGGTTGTTTTAAAGAAAGATTGTATTTTATCATATGGTTGATGATGGTTATGGTTGGAACTTCCAAAAGGATATTAAAGCATTAAAGTTATAACAATTTCTTAAAAGTATATTTAATAGCTTGCAAATTATTTATATATATATAAATCATGGGAACAACAATCACTTAAGAGTATATTTAACATTCTGTAATTCAGATATACCAGTAACTTGTGACTTAGCAAGGGCTGAGATGTCTCAAAGCCCACCGGTTTTGAACCTATGACCTCCAGGGAGATAACACATGTTCATAACCATTAGGCCCACTCATGTGCTCAGGCATATATATATATATTTTACCATGGGGAATCGGTAACTACATAGGGATCACCCGGGTTACGTCTAGGTTCAAATTCGAAGGCTGCCACTATAACCCCAAGAGTATTACCCAATACCCTACAAGCCATATATACCAATAACTTGAAACTTAGCAAGGGTTGAGACGTCTGGAGACCCCTTAAGGAATCCAGATTCCAAACCCAATTTGGGATACCTACCTCTCTAGCTTTATCACAATAGGCCAATATCTCAATGGGGTTTGATCCCTGGTGGGGAGAGTGAAAACCACTTGATTCCACCAATAGACCCCCAAATCTTTGACGCATAGATGCAGATATTGATAAAGAACCACAAGGCTATTATTCAGGTAAGTCATCTAAGGAGACCGATCGTATTTTAATTGATTATGTGGAGAATATATCTTCTAGTTTATTCCTGTTGAAAGTTTTAACCAAAAGAAAAAAGTCCAAAGGGGTAAAAAAATAAGGGTTCATGACACTCTAATCCTATAATCCTAGGTCTCTAGACCTAGGCTCTACCTCTGATCTTATTGTTATTGCTTGTGGCCAAAATTGTCAAGGTTTCCTTGAATTTGGGTCTTTGACCTCACAGTGGCTTTTAGCCATCCATATTCAGAGTTTCTCTGGTAAAAATTGGCCTTGGCCATTCAAATTTAATTGAAGAATTACTAATTCCACATCAAATATGAATGTGCATGGGATGTCTCGAGAGAAGTAGATTTTTTGGGGATAGGGTTTTCTCTCTCTAGATAGTTAGAGAGGGGCATGTGATCATTGGAGGAGACCTAAATTTTACCTTGAGTAGCCTAGGAGGTTTGGGGTGAGACAATCGAAGTCGATCAACTTGCTATGTTATATATATATAACATAACATAATAAGATATATAAATATATATAAACATTAAATGTCAATATTAATTATTAATACTAATATTGATGATTCATAATTCATGAATAGAGATGTGTAATTAATTAGAAAAAAGTAAAGAGATGCACCCTTTCGTTTGAAAATGCACGATAAGGCTTATATATATATATATCGCTCATGAAACCTAATCCAGTTGAGACATCGAGTGAGGCCCCTGCATAGCCACCCAAGGATTTGACCTCAAGACCTTCTGCTAGTGTAAACAACTCTTAACCGCTTGAGTTAACCCACCAGACCACAATAAAGCTTATATAAAGCTCTACCAATGTAATTGTAAATCATCGTCGTTCATCTTCAATATTTATTTTATATTTTCAATATGGAGTTATTTTCCATTGGTTGAGCATTCACTTGAGTAATCATTGAGAATATCCAGATACAAATATTACAGCTAACTATTACTTACATAAGCTACATAAGCTTGAAGACCATAGATTGGTGAACGTGGAACCAATCTCATTGAGACCAAGTTGGCGTACACCAATCAGATAAGAAGGGATAGTGTCTCTAAGAGACTAAACAATTTTTCAATTTTGATGTTATACTACATTTGTTGGACAAAGTTAGATCTTAAGTAGAACCTTATGGTTTGTTTGATCACTGTCTAATTCTACTTCAATTGGAGGTACATAATAATAAGTCCAAGAACTTTCAAATTTAACATCCCCTTTGGGATGGACGAAGAGTTCTTTCAAAACATGGTAAAATATACTTGGAAGTCTTATCATAAAATATATGTTATAAGTCTCTTTACTAGTGAATAGTTCATGTCCTCCCTAAAGAGGATGAAGGAGAAAGTAGTGGAACATGCAACGTTTAGAATGCCCACAATGATAAATTATTAGTGGATATCGAGGATAAATTATAGGTACACTTTCTTAATCATATTTCGGGATTAGTGTAAGTGTCTCGGCTCAAGGAGCTTGAAAACATGAAGAAGAAATCAATATAGAGAATTTGCTTAGCATTTGAAGAGTTGAGCAATATGGCTTGAGCTAGAAGATGAAAACACCATTTTCATTGATCACACTACATTAGGGGTAAATTATTTTCAGAATTTCTACAAAGAACTTGGCAAAGAAAATATTGTTGAGGTCTTGAAAGTGGAAAACTTTTTATCCTAGTTGGTTTTAGGAGGAGATACTAAATGGTTGGCCTATGACTTCTTTTTGGGATTTTATGATTTGAATTAAGGTTACTTATTGATAGTCAGTGAATAATCTGGATCATGGGTAAGGTTCTTTTCACTTTCAATTCAATTTTGATTGCTTTGATTCCAAAAATATGGCAATCCAAAATCCCTTAAGAATTTATGATGATTTCTCTTTGCAATTGTATTTATAAAATTATTGCTAAGATGATTGTGAGAAGGTTGATGGTTCTTATGTCTAATACACGAGGCCACTGGAGTGGAACGAGAGGTATTTCACTCAATACAATGTAAGAGAATGCTAACATGGTTGTTAAAATTGAGATTTCATAGGCTTTTGGTAGGGCTAGTTGGTTGTATCTCTGGTTGATGTCGATTCACTTAGGATTTTATGTGCACTTTGTCAATGGGGTGATGATTTATGTGTCTACTGTTTCTTTCACCAATGCCATATTGATCAATGGAGATGCCACACGTTTCTTTAAACCTAGTAGAGGGTTGGAGTAGGGGTGTCCTTTGTCACTTATTCTCTTTCTTATTGTAGCAGAAGGATTGGGTAGAGTTATGTTGGATACAAAAGTCAATAGAAATTTTAGAGTTATGAGGATGGGGGATACTTTAAATCTAGCTCATTTACTATTTGTAGATGATATTCTACTATTCTATAATGGGTTGCGATGAGATGCTCAAAATATAAAGGAAATTTTTTATTATACTTCTTGGCTATTGGAATGAGGATCAACTCAACAAGGCCAACAATTTCGTATTAGGGCATCAATGAAGAGGAGATGTACTTTTCGTTCCAACATGTGGATCTTCAATAATGGATTAAAGTATTTGGGGTATTGATAGAGCCAAATGATTATGGTAAGAAATATTAGGATCGACTAATTGAAAGGATTGTTCAAAAAGGTTCTTTTTTGTGCTTCAGGGAGATTTCCAAGGGTGGTAGAATTACTTTGGTAAAATATTTTTCAGAAGCAATTCCTATATGTTGGATGTGTTTGGCCTTTATCTGAAAGGGTGCATTGAAAAGTATAAAGCAAATTTGTTTGAGGTTCTTGTACTAAGAATTAGAAGGCAAACAAAGCAGAGCTCATAGGCTCGCTTACACAAGGAATGGTCAAACGAATTCAATTGATTAATGTGAAGAAATTACAATATATAGATGTAGCTTATTATAACAAACCAACACCTAGATCCATAAGATGTGGATCAGAAACCTCTACATACTAAACATAGAAAGTACACATCAACCCTAATCCTAGATACTCGACAAGCATTTCTACATTATTCCAACATACCCCCTTAATGTAGAAATGGATTTTTGCCCCAAGAGGCGCTCTACAACCCAGTATGGGGGAGATCTTGTAACGTTACATAACGTTACTTTTTACTTCTAAAAAGTAAGAAGTAACAAATATATTTTTTCGGCCATTAAAATATAAAAAATTAATTATCAACCAAAATAAATGTCCGCCAGAAAAACAACCTAAAAGGGGGAGATGTTGTAATGTTCCTACCTAAAAAAAATGTATAAAAAATTGAATTATCTGCAAAAAAATGTTGGCCTTGCACATAGTTTTAAAACCATGTGCAAGGCCTCCTAAACAACCCATGGTGTTATTGTACATGGTTTATGAGGGCCTTGCAAATGGTTTTAAAACCATGTGCAAGGCCTCCTATAAAACCCATGGTTTTATTGTACATGGTTCTCCTAAACAATCCATGGTTTTAGGAGGGCCTTGCACATGGTTTTAAAACCATGTATGGGGGGAGATGTTGTAATGTTCGTTCTTAACAAAATAAAAAATATTATATGTTGACCATAAATAGTATTAAATATTAATAAATAAAAAATTTATATGTAGACCTTAAATAAAAATACGTGTCTTTTGATTTGAATCAAATCAATGGCTATATATAGGACACAACAAAGTTGATAGCTCCTTGAGTGCAATACCTAAGAAGAGGTTTGCACCTCTAGATATTTGATCCCTTTCGGGGCTTGATAGAGCCTAGGATTTGGATCTAGGCTAGTTTAAATTAGAGAATAGAACCATTTTAGATTGGAAAGGAATAGTTGAGTTGTAGATTTGGGATGAGTAACATGAATATTAAATTATTTTAATTATTTTATATGGTGATGAAGTTTGGGAAGTTTAGATTTATAGTGCCTCTAAAAAGACTTACATTAAAATATTTCTAATAGATAACTTTAAAATCAAATACAAAACTTCTTACCCTATTTTCTTGATTGCAGCAAGATGTAAATACTTATATAATTATATAAGTATAAATTGCTTGACTCAAATATTAAAACATAAAATACGAAAATCAACTTAATAATATTGATTAATAAGAGCAAGACTATTGTAACCTCATTGTTGGAGTAACCCACAGACACCATGGAAAAAATGAATTTGTATAAATTGTAATACAAAATAACAAACAACTTAACTACTTTTAGAACCTCTTTATTTACTTAAATATAAAAATGATAATTATAAAAAATAGTTTAATTTCACTTCTCTATTTATTAATAGCTCTTATTAGTATTAGTAAAATAGTAAATGTATATCTTTTAACAAAAAAACCTTAAAGAAGATTGTGTCATCATAAATCGAAATTTGATGGACAATAATATAAAGGAGTAGCTTTTAAAAGTTACGTAATAATAGTTTAAAGAGCTAATTCAATTTGTTACAATGAACATTGTTGGATATTTAGCTATTGATAAGATGTATTGGTTTACTTAAATAAGGATTATTAAAGATGACATTTATAAATAGGAGTCGGCTTTCAAACCGACCATTTGCACCGATCGGACGACCGCGCTCGCATGAGCGGTCACGTCCGACGACCGCGGTCGTCCCATCAGTGCAAATGGTCGGTTCGGTAGCTCCCAACGTTATAAATATAGAAAAATATTAGTGATTGTTAAAAACACTAACTTAAGTATATAAAATTTATTAAAAATATCATCTATCCATAAATATTAAATATAGAGAAAAACTTTTACTTTTCATTATATAAAATTATAAATATAACTATTAATATTGGTTTAAAAAACACCAAAATATCTATAAAACTGGGAAAATAACCAATAAAATTTATACAATCACACTAAACCAAATATATAAAACTTAATAAAAATACCAGCTTTAAATTTTCTTGATATAAATTTATAAAACCCTGAAATAACCATGTACATACATTGCCAAGTCTGAATGAGAACCCTGAAATAACCATTGACACTTATTTATATAAAATAGTAACTAAATTAAACTTAAAATAAAACACCAAGCATTAAAAGCCATGTTTACTAGTTTGGGTAAAACTATATTTAATTTTCTATTTATATACAACGCTGATAAGTCTACTATATACAGCCGAAGGGTCCACTGTTGATCATTTTTTTCTTTCTTTCAGAAATGCATGCATGCAAACATTACGTGAAATCAAACATACAGTAATTATATGATACTACACATACATTCATCATCGCCTTCCATTTATTCTCGGCTTTTGTGTTTACTTTGAAAGTACAGTACTGATCTGCTTTTATGTTTACTTTGAAATTACAATACTGAGATCATGGAATTCAGTTCAGTTACCTGTCTGTCCAGGTGGGAAAAAGCATAAAGTATTGAAATACAGATTCCATTGTTAAAGGTACTTGCTTCATTTTGCACTCAGATCTGTAAACATTATAGTATAATTATAAAAGAATAATTTGAATTTTATAAGATTTATGTTGATTTAGATTTCTTTAAGTTATCATCATCTAGTTATATAACTTTTAGTCAAATTACAAATCTTCTTTACTCAAATTGTATTTTTATGTATAAATGAAATCTATCGTCTTAAATATCTTAATTTTTATTTTCTTAACCAGAAAACTCACCACAACATCTCCATGATGTTGTAAAAGGTCTCTCAAATACCTTTAATTTTTCTTTTCTTCACTAGAAATATCAGAACATGATCCCAAGATGCTAAAACCCTGAAGGGAATGGAATTTGAGCAGCCATAAAACCCTGGTTTCACCCTCAACCTTAAAGACCTTTACAGCTATACTTTGATTAAACAATCTTAACCAATAATATTTACCAATGTTCTCCCAAGTTTCTGGGCAGCCGGAGCGTGGGAGCTAGGAAACTCACCCAGGGGAGGTCATTAAAATTATAAAAAATATAGTAATATTATAAATCTCAGCAATAACAATTCATCCTGTATAAATATAATTAAAGTTGCTCCTTGTAAATACAGTCTAATTCTTCAATGATTCAACACACTTCAACATTGTGTAAATCCATTGCATAGATGTTGTAATGGGACTTCAATGATTCTAACACACTTCAACATTGTGTAAATCCATGGCATAGATGTTGCAATGGGGAAATGTGACCAGCGGACCCTATTTCTTCATGATTTCAGAGGGCATCACATTATTTGAGGATTTCAAGTCCAACATACAATTATACAAGAGTGAACTATTAATCCTATATTGGGATCCTGTTCATCAATAGCAACATGTGCATGCCTCCTCTAGGCTTTTAGCCCTTGCCTCTACCTTGAATCTCTAAGTTGATCCTCCAAGGACATTACTCGACACCCTACAATTTTGATGAAACTTCATAAACCAAGCATTAAAATAAGGTAGAATTAGAAAAAAAATTCATGCTTAATAAGTGATTTTGTTTGACTAAAAGATACATTTAGATTAAGGTCACGATAGAGGAGTTTAACAATTAACACCATCAACATCACGATACATACAGAAGTTGATGTGCTTGATTAAATGACAATCCCTTAACCTCATACATGATAAAATCCAATAGAAATGTAGCAATCCTAAAATCCTAAAATCCTGTAGTCTGTTGAATTATTTAAGTAAAAAGATATAAAAATTTAACATTACCATTATTACTGGAGCACCTAAAAGCCCCCACTTCACCAGGAGTATTTCCTCAAGTTGAGGACTTAGAAAAAAGGTTTCTGAAAGAGCCCCCAAACATCAGGGCGTGGGGAGCTAGAGGAACGAACTCCTTACCTTGCGGTCGAGTCCCGGGAAAACCGATATTTACAATTTGAACCATTCTTTTAAATTTTTAACCACATTTGAAACAAAAGAACTAAAAAACAGATCTTAAAATACTCCCTTTAAATTATTTTTATTGAAGTAGGACTGAATGGTATCACATCTTTTAGCTCTAAAGTAAATACCAACTTTAAAAAAACCAAAAATCATCGTGCTTGAGCGAAAAATGGGGTGGTTTATGTGCTTTTAAAGTTTTCTGGGGATGAACCGACTAAACAGAAGTTTTAAAACAGGAAGATTAATGGTTAGAAAGTCTTTTCCTTACCGTCGAAGCAAAGTCAACTCACCAATGTATAATTGATATTCTCGAAATTAGTGTAGATGACGAGGAAACTTCAAATTAACTGATCCCATGAATATTATTAAATTATGAAAATGGCATAGTTTTCGAAATTCGACGAGGGATAGATGAAGGCCATGTTATGATCACGTTGTGGTCTGCTGAATCCTGAAATTCCTCTGCATATTATATTGTGGCAGATTGGATTCAAACAATTTATTTCAGTACTACACTAAAAAGTTATGAGGTCCAGTATTCTTTTAAATAAGACTTTTCAGAACGATATCCAAGTCGGTGTTGCACAGTGCAATATCCAAGTCATTGTTGTTGCACAGTGCAGGACTTTTGAGAACAATATCTAAGTCAGTGTGCAAGTGCAAGGATTGAATTCAAGGAGATTTTATAGTTATAGAAGTTATTAGATAGAGTTTGAGGAGATTTTATAGTCACAGAAGTTATTTGAAGAGTGTTATTAGATAGAGTTTGAAGACTGTTATTAGATAAAGTTTGAGAAGATTTTATAGTCACAGAAGTTATTTGAAGAGTGTTATTAGATAGAATTTGAGGGGATTTCATAGTCACAGAAGTTATTTGAAGAGTTTGAGAATATTTCATATTCACAGAAGTTATTTGAAGAGTGTTATTAGATAGAGTTTGAAGACTGTTATTTGATAAAGCTTGAGGAGATTTAATAGTCACATAAGTTATTTCGAGAGTGAAATGACACTCTCTAGCAAAATGAGATTGTATCTCTTTGTCTTTGCTATTTTGTTTATCTCATGTGAAGTAAATTCTTCCACATCAAGTCAAAGAGTAGTGTTTAATGTTAACAATTATGGTGCAAAAGCTGATGGCAAAACAGATAACAGCAAGGTCATGGACTGGACTGAGAGCTTATGAGCTTCTGTTTGCTTCTGTTTTCTTATGTTTTGATTTGTTAATAATTACACTGCTGATGATGAATTTGTGAACTTGTGCAGGCCTTTGCAGCTGCGTGGACTGCAGCTTGTACGAGCAGTCAAGCATCCATTGTTTATGTGCCCAAGGGAAAATATCTGCTTAATCCAGTTGCTTTCACAGGGCCCTGTAAAAACAATAATATGACCTTTCAGGTAACTGATTTTTTTGGGAGGGAGGGATCCATCAACACTTAGCTGTAGCCTGTAATGGTGTATTGAATTTAGATATGCACTTGGATGTTGTGGAAGCTTCGAAACTGATTGAAAAACTCAAGGTGTAAGCAAATTCAACTGTGTACCAATTTCACACAATTCAGGAAGACTTATGGGAAACTGGCTTGCAGTTGAGTTTCATGGAGTGTGAAATTGGTTTGCAGCTGGGTTTCTTGAAATGGGTGAAATTGACTAGTAGTTTGAGTTTCGTGAAGTGTCAAACTGTTGAGTTTTATGAAGTGTGAAAATGGTTTGTAGTTAGGGTTTAGTAAGTGAGTGATGTTGACTTCAGGAAGAGAATTTCTGTCCAGGTGTAATGAAATTTTTTTATTAGTATTATTTCTTTTTATAATTTAATATAAGAGGCTAGGCTTGTTATTATGATAATTTTTTTATTTTTATTTTTTTATAATTTAATATGATAAGTAAAGTTCAGATTATTCATAGAGGTAGTTAACCACAAATTTAATCCATAATTTCTTACTTGGAATTCAGGGCATTTAACTACTAAAACTAACCCACCCTATGAATCTCATCCTTACCTTTATATTCATGTTTTTTTTTCTCTTCACACAAATCACCAGATAAAAATGTAAACCTGGATGTTGTTTTGAAGGTCTCCTCCTACCCACTGTACATATTAACCTTCTTCTTTATCGCAATTAGATATTAAAATTTCAAACATGCAACTTTGAGTTTGGCATTAAACCAGGATTCAAATTCATCTTGTCCCCCAATAAATTTGTTGGCTATTGTTCTTTATTTTGAAATTTGAGTATGTCCTTGGGCAGTTGGTTGGAGGCCTCTTCGCTTCTACCAACAACAACCTGTATTCAGGCTATTGGATGCAGTTCGAGACTGTGAACAGGCTTACATTTGAAGGAGGGGGATATCTCGATGGACAAGGAGCTTCTTGGTGGAGTCAGAGCTGTGCCAACAATGATGTAGGTGAAATACAATTTTTAATTTGTCCCACGCTTCTGTTCCAATATTTGTTTAGAAGTTTAGGTGGGGTAGTTCAGTTATCATTCGACAACTATTTATTTTAATTTTAGATCTCTTAAATATTGAAAAGAACAAAAACAAATCCATATAATATTGGCATTGCATCTGCAATTTTTGTAGCTCTTAAAACGATTTGTTTCATTTCTTAACATTTTATAGATCAAAATTTTGAGGTCTCTACTTCCAATCTTGCATATGCCGTCCTTCATCGAAGAATTCGATACATCTACAGGCGTAGCAACAAAGAGATTATAGATCTTGCTAGTTCTTTTTGGCCAATAAAGATAGGAGTCATACTAACTTATATTGTTTTTGGTGTTGTTTGCAGGAATGTTCAGCCAAGCCTGTGGTAATTAAAGTTCAATTCCCAACTGGAGAACAATTCATATTTTCTTTTTCTCCCATTCTTTGAGTGATCATATTCTTTCTGTTTTATTGTTCTGTGAACACAGTAGGTTTCTGATATGAAAGATTTTTGTCGAGAAACTGTCCTGAATAATCTTATATTGGATTTAATGGCAGTCGTTGATATTCTTTAGCTCCACGAACATCATCGTCAGAAACATCAAATCCATAAACAGCAAGCGGTTTCACATAGCATTTGTCGGGTGTAATCGAGTGCAGGCCAAGGGATTAAAGATCCAGGCTCCTGGGGACAGTCCAAACACAGATGGTATTCATGTAGAGCAATCTTCCAACGTGAAGATTATTAGTGTTACTATAGGAACAGGTAAGTAAATAAAGTAAGATTCATCTTAGACTGAGAACTATAGATAAAGTACCCAGATAGATTTATCTGAGACCCAAATCTATAGAAACTAAGAGTATACACAATTTACACAGGAGATGACTGTATTTCGATCGGACCAGGCTCTTCCAACGTATTAATTCAAGGTGTTCACTGTGGACCAGGCCATGGGATCAGGTTTGATAATTTAATAATCTATCAATATAATTTAGTAATCGATCAATATAACAAGTGAACTAGTTATAGTTATGTGAGTTTCAATTTCTCTGAATTTTGATTTTGATTCACTCTTAAAACTTGTCATAGCTGCATGGATTTAAACTCAAATTGCAGGTCTTCATGGTTTAAAATGTTAATTTTGTACTTCATAGAAATTTTCCTCCTCTACTTCTCCTTATTTGCAGAATATTCATAAACGTTTTTTCTGTAACTATATTATAATGCAGCGTGGGAAGCCTGGGTAAAGCTTCCGACAATGGCGCAGGTGTAAGCAATGTGTTTGTAGAAAAAGTCTCCCTCTTCAGTACACAAAACGGTTTCAGGATCAAAACTTGGCAGGGAGGGCAAGGCTTTGCCAAGAATATAACATTTCAGAACGCAAAGATGGCGAACGTATCCAATCCAATCATAATCGACCAGTCTTACTGCCCATATACCTATAGCTGCTCCAGTCAGGTAACCTTTCAATTGATTCCAATTCTTAAATTAGCAGTTACATAACTTGTAGTCATTTTAATTCTTACATTTGTTGATGTAGCGGTGAATAAGAGAGATCACAAGTTAAGTTGCATAAATAAGTTGGTCTAGTTTATCTTAAATTTTAAAATATAAATATCATTTATGTAACCATGTTAATTTTTTGAACTCAGTCAGTCAATGTTGTGGAGAGTACACTTATTCATTTTTTTGCAATCTAAAAAACGGATTCCAAATTCTAAAATATAAACACATATAAATGTAACCATACTAATTTTCTGAACTTCATTCAATATAATCTACTAATTTTCTCAACTTCACTCAATATTCATTGCTTTGTCCCAAATTCTAAAATACTGAAATATAAACACCTAATGTAACAATGCTAATTTTCTGAACTCCACTCCATGTTCATTGCTCTGTGTGTAGGGATCCAGTGGAGTGAAGATCAGTGGAGTTTCATACAAGAACATAAATGGAACATCAGCCACACAGGTGGCGATTTCTCTTGGATGCGGCCAAAATGTTCCATGCGAGGGAATCGTGTTGCAAAATGTGCAGCTTCGATACAAGATTCATGGAGTAGACTCTGCAGAGTCTCTGTGCAGCAATGCAAAAGGGACAGCCATTGGTGTTGTGAAACCAACGAGCTGCCTCTAACCAGACAATATATATATTATATATACACTAAAGGAAGGAAGCACATGTTATGTTGTATTTAGTATACAGCATTTTTTTCTTGAAGGTTTGAAGATCATCGAAGGTTTGAATATCATCTCCTCCTCCATATTGTAATTCTGGAATGAATCTGGCCAACTGTAGAAACAGGATTTGTATTCTCACCACATTCACCCAATTATATTGGTAACCAGGATCCAATTGAATCCTGGTGGTTGCCCACCAAAAAGGAGCTTACCATAAATAACGTGACATTTGTATCTGAACCAATCGATGGGCAGACATCAATGCCTTTCTCATATAAACTTTGATTGGCAGTCAGCAATGTCTTCCTCAAATTTACTTTGATTGCATGGCAAATGTTTTCCCCAAGGGTTTTGAATAAATTACTATTATATCTTGTATGTGATGGTTTACTTTTGACCAATAACCTTTTGATAAATTAACTTGATCCTTGTAAAATTTAATAAGGGCATCATTTCTTAAATATAGGATTTATTTTAAATATAAAGAGATTAAATAATTATTTATTATATCGTCCGTGACCTACTTAAAAATGCTGAACTGACATGCAAGTAGGCTTTTTCAATAAGAAGCATCTTTCTTTTGGCCTTTTAGCACCAGCAAATGTGTAAAATATTACTAAAGGTTGAAGCATTTCAAATTTCATTCACACATGGTTTAATACATAAACTTATTTAACATATAATAGCAACAAATGAGCTATATTTTCATAAACAACTCATAATTAAAAATACATGAAGATTTTTATCACACTACTGAGAGCATAAATAAATATTAGTCACACATTCACACTCAGAATTTTAGTCAAATGGTCCATGAAAAATCCTTGAGGGGGAAAACCTATGAGAGAGTTATTTTATTATTTTTTCTCTAAACAGTACAATGGTAATAAAGTACAACAATATTTAACCCCTTAAGCCAAACTTATCTCAACTAGATGACAACTTTCCATCCTCGAAATAGTGCTAGGATAGACTTGAATTCTGTGCATAAATTGTCTCGATTTGTGTGCTAAAGAGTACAATACGAAAATGCCAGTAAAATATGGAATTGACCTCTAAGTGTGTGTTGCATGTATGGTCTGGTTACCTCTGTTTTTGTGCCCATTAAAACAACAATACCTTGCCTCGTTTTTTGTGTTATCTCAGCCACATAAATCATTGTACGTCCTGCTCAATTAATGTTGTATGGACTGCAATTAATGTGTTGTACAGTCCCTTGAAACTCATGTCAGACTTGTCGCATTTCGTGCCCGTACTTTCTTCTCAAAGAGTGTGCTTGCTCTCTCGATTTTTGTACCTCTTAATTGCTATTGTATGGTCCTCGAAGTGTGTGCCAGAGTCTCTCTACATTCTGTTGTTCAAATCTCCATGGAATTCGTGCCAAGGTTCTCTCTCTCTCTCAGCTCATCTTTCTTTTCTAAAGAAAGTTGACTTCTCTTCTCTCCAAGTGTCTTGGATGGAATAATAATGTTTCTTGGTTGCCTTTCCTTTTCATTTTCTCTCATGGGGTAGTTGAACATGCACTAGATCAAGGACCCACATTGAATCTATTGATCTCACATCAATGGATGAGAAAAATCACTTTTCTCTCCATTAAATAAATTCCTTTCAACTTCAACTTAAATGTATTGAAAAGTCACTTTATGACACCTTTATGACTCTAAAGTGAATTAATTACTCATCTCAAGTAATGCAAGAGTGGTCATGTCATTTGTCCACTTTTAGTGACTTAGGCACAATGTCACTAGGGGAACATTTCCTTGGTATAAAATTCAACACTCCCTCTTACTGAAAAAAATGTTCTCCCTCACTCCCAACTTGTCACTAAAGAAGATAAAATGCTTCTTCACAAAAGATGGTAATTTGCTCATGTGATTCTCACACAATATAAGAAATGCCCACCCTTTCTCAACTCATCTCTAGAAAAGTCAAAGCTAATGTCCCTTCATGTTAGGCATCATCACACGAAGGACATCTTGAGATGCAACGCTCAACACTTCCTCTTCATGAGGGAAGTCCTTTTGGCATGTCCTCTACCAGAATCACCCTCCAGTCTTACATTGTATGTTATAGAATATCCATTTGTCTTTGGAAGTTGTCCCTTTATAGATCCTTCACTCTGCACTAGTGCCACATGTCAAGAAATCTCATCCATCAATAACCTGTCATACCAACTGACCCTCTTGCCAACACTAGAAGAAGCAACCTCTCGCTTACTCCCCTGAATTGAAGACTAAATACTCAGTACTACTTTAATCTTAGGAGCATCTAGCTCTCCCATCTGGATTGAGGACTGACTACTCGGCGCCACATCAATTCTTGGAGCTTCTTCTTCTCCGTCTTTCTCAAACTTAGAACCTGTTATCTACCCAAATCCTCCTCATGTAGGTTGTCCATGCACTACATACTCACTTTCTCTCTAATGACCTATTAACAGAGGATCAACCAAATCCACTCCAAATTATGTGTTCACTCTTGAACAACACTACATACCATGCACCTTCCAAGGTTGGAACTAAGAGTCTTCTATCCTTCAGGCCTGGAACATAGAGTACTCATGATACCTCTAGAAGCTCTCCAAACTCTATATGGAACCATACTCATCCCATTCCTATGATTATATGCACTAATTCCCTCTCCATATTGTACTAGTTGCTCTAGAACTATCTCTATAGTGAGGAATGTGTCTCACATCCTAGTCATGTGACTACAACGCGTCTATCAACTATCCAATTCCCAACATCCATAGGTCTACTACTGTCGTAACTTGAAACAACTATCACGAGAAAGAATTCTTTCTTGAACTTTGCATCGTAATTATCTATCTCAACTGTAGCCACAACTTGTTATGGGCCTTCTCTTCCTTGCCCCGACTCTTATCAGGACATTGCCTAGCATAATGGCCAAACTCATTGCATGGATAACACCTGACTTTGCTTAGGTCCTTCTTCTGCTCACCTCTCTGTTGCTTAGCCCCTCCCTTAAGGACCTTCTTGGAATTCTTGCCTTCGGCTGACAATGCAACATTCTACTCTTCTTCCTTGCTATGAGACGAACTCTCCTACACATATCCTCTTCGGGTATCTTCCTACACAAATTCATCCTAGAGACGATCCCAAGAAGGTATGTTCTCTCGTGCAACAACCCCCTCCACAAAGACTTCCCATTGCTTGGTTTCTCCATTCATTTTCGTCCTCACAAGGTCATTGACCTACACAACCTTTCCAATTGTTGCAAGCTCACCTCTTAATTGAGTGATCTGAGTAAGGTAAAAGGTCACATTTTCACATTTTCCCATCTTTATTCCTTTCAACTTCTCTCTTCATACCGTCTTTTGATTTCCATTCGATCTCTAATACATGCAGGTTAAGGCGTCCCACATCTCGTGAGCCATGCTCTTACCTATCACATGAGGAATGACATGGTATTTCACTGCATCAAGGACAATTCTCTTAGCCTTGATGCCCTTCTTGTTGAAGGTTTCCAATGTTGATGTATTTGTAGACGCAGGCACCACGATCAGATGTTTGGTGGTGTTGTTCACAACTTCATCCCACAACTCATTCTCCTACAATATCAGAACAATCCTTGCTTTCCAAGGACTGAAATTTGCATCCTCGTCCAACATGTCCTCTATCCTCAACCCAATGGCCATTACATCGAAAACAAGTCCAAATCTTCCTCTGATAAACAAAAGAATACTCCATCTCAAGTCTGGAATGCCTGCTCTACTTAAAACAACCAACTATGATACCATGTCAAATATTACTCAATCTTCAACTCTGATTTATAATTTCATTGATATATTGTTTAATACATAAACTCATTCAACATATAACAACTGAAGATAAATGAACTCATTCAAAATTAGAAACACATGAAGATATTTACCACACTATTGAGAACATAAATAAATATCAGTCATACATTTAAAATTTCAAACTCAAAATTTTAGCCAAATGGCCCAAGAAAAACCCCCAAGGGGAAAAACCTATGAGAGAGAGTACTTTTATTATTTTCTCTTAAAATAATATAGCAATAATAAAGTACAACAATAACTCAGTAAGCCAAACTTATCTCAACCAGATGCAACTTTCTAGCCTTGAAAATAGTTCCAAGACATATTTGAATTATGTGCATTAACTTTTTTGATTTACGTACTTAATAGTATAGTACATAATTGCCAATACAATACAAAATCTACCTTGAAGTGCGTTTTTTCTTGTATGGTCTGGTTACCCCTATTTTTGTGCCCACTGAAACAACAATATCCTGCCTCGATTTTCATGCTATCTCAGCCACATAAATCACTACATGGCTTGCTCAATTGATGTTGCAGGAGCTAAAACTAATATGTTGTACAATCCCTTGAAAATTGTGTTAGACTTCTAGTATTTTGTGCCCATAATTTCTTCTAAAAAATAATGCATGCTCTCTCAATTTTTGTACCTATTAACTATTGTTGTGCGGTCCTCGAACTACGTGCCAGATTCTCTATGCTTTATGTTGTTTGAATCTCCTTGGATATCATGCCAAGGTTCTCTCTCTCTCTCTCTCAACTCGTCCTTCTCTTCTCTCAAAGTCTCTTGGATGTAATAATAATGCTTCTTGCTTGCCTTGCCTTTCATTTTCTCTCCTAGGATAGTTGAACAACCACTAGATCAAGGGCCCACATTGAATCTAGCGATCTCACAACAATGGATAAGAAAAATCACTTTTCTCTCCATTAAATAATTTCCTTTCAACTTCCACTTAAATTTATTGAAAATTCACTATATGATTTTAACGTGAATTAATTACTCATATCAAGTAATTAATGTAATGGTGGCCATGTCATTTGTCCACTTTTAGCAACTTAGGCACAAAGTCAGTAGGGGAACAATTGCTTGGTATAAAATTCAACAAAAAGGAGAGAGGGATTACATCACAACGAATGTGTGCCCTCATATGCAAAATGAGAGAGGGGTGACATCACAAAAAATGTGTGCCCTCATATATAAAGATGTTTGCTAAATATTGAGTTATGCTCGTTTATATGAATATTTACCATGTAAGGGATAAATTTTAAAGATTTAAAATAAGAAATGATAGCATGAAAGAAAGAAAGCCAATGCTTGATTTCGGTAATACCTAATTGTTGTTGATCACTCACTCGATCTTTGAGGCAAAAAAAGAAATACATCCCTTCCATACCTTTAAAGAGAGCCTTGACCAACCACCCTTAGAGACCTAGGATCCATAGGCCTTACCTTCCTTAAAATAAACCTTCCTCACGGTTAGTTTGTTTGGCCTTTGGTCTATGTGGTTGAAGATTCTTTGTCAAGCGAAGTTCGTGGTAGTCTTGCTAGCGATGGGTCTAAAGTAGTGGGTTTTCATCTTTCTTTGCTATGGGATAGAAAGGGGAGAAATAAGTAGTCATGGTAGAAATAGTGCATCCTTCATAGAGATAGGCATATATATTATTTTTCTTCCTCTCAAATTTGGTACAATGATTGAGTTACATATGGCATAGGGTAGTCCTAGGTAGGAATAACATATAGGGCATGTTCATCCACCAACATTGCTAAAGGTAGGCATGGCATAAGTACACCTAGATATGAGGTAGACATAGTGAGTACTAAGTTTTGCATACTTAGAAGTAGGCATAGCACACACAAAAAAAGTTCCACTAGTAGGTGCATTAATATTTCTTATCCCTTTCCTTCCACCTGCTCCCACCCTATAACTTCACACATTTCTCTACAAAGCAGGCGGGGGAGATTTTCCTTATGAGAGCTTTCAGTTGGAGGGTGAGGGCACACAATCTCTAACTAATGAACATGCATGTCATCCTTCCTCTAGGTAGGCATGGTAGGCATGGTAGATGGTGGCCAAGCTAGGCATATGATAATTCCATTCTTATTATATATATCTTGGGGATTCAAGAGAAATCATAAGAAAATATCCTACCTATAGATAAATATAGAGGCAATAGTTTTTCTCTTTCTTACCATCGACCAAGATCGAGGACTTCTCTTCTTCCTCTTATTTTTTGGTGTGTCAATGTATTTCCTGTATTTCGTGCCAATGGAATTATAAACAAAGGGTTTTCCAAGGAGAGTAGTTCTTATTCACATTTAAATCTAACATTTTAAATCTCTAGCCTGTAGCTATATTGCCAAAGACCAAATCATAATCTCAAATCAAGCTAAGGAAACATACTCACTATTTATTTGGGGGTTTTACTTATTAGATAAGAAGGGTTGAAAACTTTCTGGCAAGCAAGGTTGATCAAACAAGTAGGAAAGAAGGACTAGGTGGGCACATGGACCTTACCACATGATTGAAAATAACCTTTTCTTATACATGTATTTAGGACTTTAGATTCTCTCGAACCCTAATGCGAATATTTAAGGAACATAGTTGTGGCTCCACAATAGATAAATAGGAGGAAGAACATAGTCACTTAACTAAGCATACCATATTTCAAGACAAAGACCAATAGTGTTTAGGCATAATAGGCCTTGTACGTGAATATTGAATAAGTTTGAATTAATAGAATATTATGTTATGGAGGGTAGGTTATTATGTGTGAGATGGGTTGAGGTCAGTGGTTTTTAGGCATATTGTATTTGAAGATGAAGTTTGGTAGTGTTTAGGCATAACAATATAGGTAAGAGAAGATAAAATATGTTTGAATTGATGTGATATTGTGTCCTAGAGGGTAGGTTACTTATGACTTTCTTGTATGTTTTGTTAGATGACTATGTTGAATGCTCTCCTAATGAGATTAGGCTAGGATTGTGAACCCTACCACCCTTGGTTAGAATTGTGAGCTACTTGCTAGGAACCTAACCACTTGCGTAGGAGGACCTATTGCATCTCATAACATATAGTAATCATTGAAGCACAAATAAACACCCCTGCATGTGTAGTATTTCACATGGCAGGAAGATATGCATGACCCTCTTTAATACACTCCTTGTGATTTCTTCTATGGCCCTCAACCTAGCCTTGCTTCATAGTCACAAGGCTTCATTGCCTACCATGCCCATATGGAT